>CM031564.1:13577455-13713466 GCA_018467065.1 Ephestia elutella
CAATCCAAGCGCCTTAACCACACTATTGCCTTTGTAACGGATGTGACCAAAAACATGTTTTAATAGGTACCTATCGTGTTACAATATTAGCCTTATGGTTAGCTAGAAGAAAATGCTTTTAGTATTTTTAGTCGCCGTTTTATTAAAAGTATTATTTACTTGAACAATAAAGATAAATAGCGACATGTTAAATATTATATTTGATAATCCAAATAGCTCATGCCTATAAATATTTCAAAAAGTACATCACACCAGCCAAGTTATTTATACTCTACTTCGAAATAAATGGAATACTTCTCTTGAATAGTTCAAATACTAGATGCTTAAATTTTACTCGTGAAGTAAATAATTTAATTACGAGGGTATCAATCCTAAAACTAATTGTTATGAGAGCATTATTAATCTCGGAGCCGCAGCTCAGCTTGCCGGAAGCTGTATTGATCAGTTTTTGTTGCGATATTACACCGTTAATAATGTCCGATAGCACATATTTTATATGAGCTAGTAAATAACCCAGGTTCCCGCTTAATTGCTATTCCCCTCCCAAGATTGCTGCTCGTATAATTTATACTACGCGATGAATTATGTGTAGGTGTGTATGTGGAAACTTTAGCCCTTATATTATGTATGAAAAATAACTCACTTTACTTAATTGCGTCATGGAAGATTGACGTCTGTTAATAAACCACTACAACCGAAAGTAAATTCATTGAAAAGTACACACAATTTTCGTTTACGAACATTTTACTATAGGACTTCGTTAATCGACTTTTTCAATTTGTATTTCATATTATTCGAATGGAGTTTATACTTTCAAACTTGTGACAATACGACAGAAATAAAAACTTCATCAAGACTCTGTATTTATCCAAATGAGCGTTACATTTCCAAGCGTTTCACCTCACCCTAATTCACCTACAAAAAGTGCTTAGCGCGCCTGAATTTACCCAAATGAGCGTTACATTTGCAATCAATCAATCAAATACTTTATTTGTAAAACATAGGTAGTAATAGGTATACATGTTAAAAAATATAAAACAGTGTCTCTATATTTTGCCGGTAACAGCATACAAATATTGAAAAAAAAATAGATTAAAAGTACATGTCAATGTTTAATTAATTAATATCGTATTGAATTATCATTTAAACAGTCATTTATTGAATAGTAGCATTTGTCAATTAAAAAATTAAATAATTGCTTCTTAAACTGTTTTAAGTCAAGCATTTTTAATGTGTTAGGTAACTTAACTCCAAGCGTTTCACCTCAGCCTAATTCACCTACAAAAATTGCTTAGCCTAAAGTAACTTCAAAAACCTTGTTTCTTTCTAAAAAGATTAAAAGGTTCGCCATGATTTGTCCAAAAATAAACATTACGGAATAATGTAGGGGTTATGAGAGAACAAATTTACCTCACAATTGAAAGCATCAGTAGCGACGGCGCACAAAAGCCGGGTCTCACCCGTAAGCCCTACAAAGCCATAGTAAAACATTAACAAACACCAGCGGCAAGTCGCTCTCCTCATAATGCCGTCCTATACTCATTTATCATTTTGCAAACGGCCGCATAATACCTCTAATGAGTAAAATCCAGGCATACCTTGGGCAATACCATTAATATTACAAACCCCGGCCTCCCCTTTACAGATGCGTACACTGAGCGGTGTAGTTTGAACTTTGAAGGTTATTTGACCGCGAGATCGTTGTATTTCAAATAATATAATTAAAATTCGTACGCTGATCATGAATATAATACGCCATATAATATGGCCATGATCAGATTGAATTAATTTTCTAGAAACAGTAGATAAATTGTTATTTTTAATAACACATTTGAGATTAATAGATTTAAATCCAAAAGTTAGACACATTAGTGTCATTTAAAAGCTTAAATCGTGTAATTTTTCATTGTTGATTGACATAAACATATTGCTAAATAGAATAAATATGCAAAGCAATCCATTATTTAATTCAGCTCTGCCGTGACACCCCGGGGCGCGGGGTGGACGCAGGACGTGTGACATATTCTCGACGCCCCGGGTACTTACAGCAGCTAGTGTTGTGGCTACATGTTACCGTGTGTTACTGTAATGGAGTGCCCGCCGAGGGGGTGAGGGGAGGACCGGTGGAGGCGCTAAAATGATGCACAAAACAATATAAAACGAAGTGTATTTTTTATAGTTGAATAAAAGTTTTATTGGCACCAAAAACCATGCGCGTTTCTTTAGGGGACAGTGTTCGGATTTATTACAGTATATAAACTGAATAGGGGATTCATTTGGTTGGTTTTTCGATCTTAAAAATACGGTCACGTTGAATTCATTAAATTAAAACTTCTATATGAGAGTTGTCAAGGATCCCGATATACAAATTACGATACGGTAAGTCCTGGTGAGAATTCTACTTTCGGCCGCCATGGCAACTGAGTTTCACAACCAGTTGTGAAAAACGAATGTTTATTCTTTCTTGGCAATTAGTTGCGACCTTATTAAATACCTAAGTTTGTATTTGCCTCAAAAGGTCTCATTTAGCACACTCTCATTTCGCCCAACCTGCTAACAATGATCATTTCGAGACACTAAAATCTCGACGAATAGTTGCAAAAAATGTTCAGTGGGGTTGTATGACAGTGCAGAAAATTTTACGCGATTGCCAAATTAATTTTAATTTCTTGAAGATGATTTCACCTATGAAATTGCGGCGGGTTGCTAGTAAAATATGAACTAGTTTCTGCTAACTTATGCATGGGAAGAATTACATGGACGTCATAAATAGGCGACCGTGCAAAGTTGCTGAGAAATAGTTCATAATGTAAGTCTGCCTTACTTTCCGCTGAATATTTTAGCCATGCCAGGGAAATAGATAGCAAAATAAAGGCTCATATACACAGAACTGTGAGAATTCGTAACAATGAATATTAGTAACAAGTATTATAGTAGTAGTTATTATCTTTCTCTTGTCCCTTTTTTCCAATTATAAATATATTTTCATACCTACTAAGCGGATATATATGGGAGAGCCACAAGATCAGCAGGTGACTTTTTGCGGCGATCATGATGATGACAAAGATGTTATGTCATGCTATTGCGTATTAATACCTATATAAACCAGGAATTAATACTTATAAGCAGTGACACTAGTGATTCGGGTACGGCTTTTAATTTTACTTCTGCTTTTATTCCATTTTTATTTCACGGGTCTACTGAAATACATTTCTTTAGAAATAAGTAGCACCTTTGTACTTAGTTTTACTATATTTTAAGTTTTCTTTCTATGTATAGGTTGTATGTTCCTTTCTATATTCTATGTATGTGTACATAAATAAATATATTCTTACAAACCAATTCACCAAAAAGGAATAGACCAGTCTGCTTGCGCCCTTATTCCCGCCCACTTCGCTCATTAATATTAGGGCTATGTTACATGCATTAAAGAGATTTAAAACTAACTTTGTACCCGAAGACGAATTTGCGGGTTTAGTGAATTCATTTCGATGTAAAAGCTGGAATGCGTTGCTTTACGTTGCTTCGCTGGCTTACAAATTGGATCGGAATTAAATATGTTAGTATTTTCAATCTAGTGTTATTCAAGTTTGAACGATTATTTGTTTTTATTATTTTTTATGATGACACCGCATAACTCTATAATTTTTCCCCCTTCAGAAGATAAACAGTGATCCAAGGCGTTGTCCTCTTAACCCAAAGACGTTTTTTAGCTTGTAGGCGGAAAGGTCTGAAATATGGACAAGCCCCGGTGCTATTTTATTCTTTTCGTACAAACATAATGACGAATTTGATGATGAAAAAGTGTTTAAAAACATACATTTAGATCGTAGTCTCTATATTTGATATACGTATTTAAATACAGCTCATCGCTTTATCAATCCATTAGGAAGACCAGTGCCACAGAAGTGGGGACAATAAATGGCTGATGATGAACCAGTTACTGACAAATTGATAAATTCCTATCTTCAAAATAGGACAACATTTATTTTTATAAATATTACTTAGTACTATTGTAGAACTATTTGTTATAATTTAGTCCAATTAGAAGTCAGTTTGAAAATCCATTCAGTATCCACTATCAAACTAGAATAGATTTGAACGTTTCACACAAACAAAAATAAACATTAAAAAAAATGTGGGTATCATTCGACGTATCCATCTCCACCGACTACAGAAATATTAATAATAAACCAGTTTGGTACCTTTCTGTTGACTGTAGGATCATAACTGCTGTTTGCAAATTGGAAAATTCCTGCAACTCTGCAGTCATATTTACTGAAAAGCAATCACCTAAAATGTTTGCACTACGTACCTACGAGTATTAAAGCAAAACACAAAAATATAACATCAAATACTTCTGTTTTGGCTTTCAAAATAATTTAACAAACAAAATTTTGTGTAAGTCAGTAGATAATCTAATAAGAAATCGAATTAAAAAGGTATTTTATGTCAATTAGAATAAGGATATCGAATTGAATTCATTCGAACGAAGCTATAGGCGAATGTTAGGTCGTCGTATGCCTAATTACGTAATCTGTCAAAGAAAAGCTTCGAACGCTACAACACATTCAAAATCAATTCTATCCACGTTCTCCACATCACTACGCCTAAAAATATTTTAGCAACAAAAGACGCTACCCTTAATCCTCGAGAGGGCAGCGAGCATACGTCGTTTGGAATCTCCAGCCAGAGCGTCATTATAAAACACGGACCGCAATGTGGATTCACTTTGAGAAATGGAGACCGGCTTTGAAACACCTGGGTCCGTGCACAGTGTAACTTTGCTGTGGCAGAGCGTGCATATTATGAAAATCTTGAAATATATAAACTGGAATTTGATTAAAACTAACGTGAGTAATAGTCATTACGATTAGACGCGTATTAAACATAATAAACTGTGTTTAGTTCAGGCAGCTTGAAAGCAAAATATGATCAGTTTTGTTAACACGCTTGCTCGTTGTAAGTAGTAAACTAATAATAATAATAGTGCGTTTCATTACCTCGTGTTTGGTCCCATATTCCCATATATTACACACGCGTGCTTTTTACTTCACATATTACCGAGCAAGTGCCGTAATCTGTAACACATTTTTCTTTATAATCCTTTCATTTACTTTTTAGTCAAAAATAACTGATATTTTTTCTCCTACTGCTGAATTTGGCTCGAGTATTTTATAGGAAAATAACACTAAATTCAATATAATTTATTATATGCGGACTATAGTATCTATTTACCTTACTTCAAACAGATAATACTCATGTACATTTATCAATACAGAGACGATTTATTTAGGCAAATAGTAGTGTTCTCTATAAATAATAGTTACTCTAAGCCTTTGTCCCATCCCATAGTCATGGCGCGCCATCTATGTAGCTGCCAGCTATCCTCTTTTTACCTCCGACGCCAAGTCACTTACATTATATTTATAACTTAAACACTTGAAAATGTTTGCTACATTCCCCCGTTTGAAATTTACTCTTATTTTATTCTAAGAGAGCATCTGATATAAAATGTGTTTTCTGAAAACTTTTAAAACACTAAAGGCATTAGACTTATAAACCTTTTCACAATAAAGAAAGATTTACAGTTATTTTGTTGATATAGTTGCGCTTTTGCGAATGAGTCTTAATAACAGTGTAGTTTCAAAGAAAATTATTATTTTCATAAATTATGAAGTTGTAGTATAGTTTTTACAGTTTAACTTTTATTCTTGTAAATTTTTCATCGGTGTTAGCGCGTTTGGTATTTGTATGGTCTGAATAGTGAGGCGTGTCGGTTGTGGACGAATAAATACGACTTTTCGCGTTTGTGCCACAGTTTCGAGCTGTCCCTGATGAGTTTGCGGGCGCCCCGGTTTTTCTGCCAAATAAAATATTTAGTTTTTCAGAGCCTTGCAAAGCAAACATTTTGGGTGCGGCAGATATTCGGACACGACTTCGTAAACATTGCGTATGTAATGCTGATCGGAATATTTGTTGTTTATTCACTATATTCTACACCGATAGAAAGAAATACCTAATGTATTAAGACGGCTAGAGAGCGAATATTTGAGAATACTTTGTAAAATTATTAGTGATACCAGAGGTAATGTCGCAAATAGCCAGTGGATAAATCTAGATCTAGTATAGGAGTAGTAGTTTTGGCTGTGCGTTGTCTGTCAGTTTGTCAGTAACGAAATAATTTTATTTATATTGGTAATTTTCAAACACCCATCTTATCGGAGGTTACTCTAGCAGTCAGTAATTACCACAGCAATTAGCCACTCTCCAGTTAGCCTACAGGAGAGAGGTGTCATCTAAACACAGCTCTTTAATTTTGTTTACCACAGGTACGCTTGCGAACTCTGGCGAACGTGTTGAGTCCTCCAGCGAGGATAGTTTGTAGATTCACTTTAGTGGACCGGCTTCAGAATCAATTTTCTCGTTAAATAAAAGCATTCACGGTGCAATTTAAATCGGATTTAGTTTTAAAAGTGTAGTATCAACGAATATATTCCACTATAAGGTAAGTTCTAATCAGTATTGCAGTGTTTTAATTTTGTTTTTCAAACTAATTCGTATTTGGTTTTACTGTAAATAGAATATTTTTATTTTGTAACCTGACAAAGTGATTCTAATTTAACCTAAATTATAATACATGTTGCAATTTGCTTATGAAAGCAATTTATTTAAGGTACTCGTATTAACGTATAGCCGCAAAGAGTAGTCCAACGCGAACAAAATTAATTTTGCTGACTCAGCTGAGGCAGTTTTTCTATATTACCTAGTTTATCTGGCATAGCATGCACGGCAGGATTGGACGCATAAGTATCAAAGCTGGCTCATCTGCCAACAGTATCTACGTCGAATATTACGATTTCCGGATGTCACGAATTTAGCTTCCCGTTCTCATCGACGTCCTGTTGTAAAATTTAATGAGCACTCAGATTATGCACCAATACCTTTCAATATGCACCAAGAAACATTAAATCCTCATCTCGCAAATCCTTGTGAATCCAGGAATTTCCACCGAAGGCGTTGGAGGAAATTGATATTTTCCTATGCAATGAACATCCGTAGCCTCTCCGGTGCAGAATAAATACAAGCTTCCTAGCTTGATCTTTATTCAATTTGGTTAATTAATTTTGCTTGTGTAGACAGTACTGGAAATTGAAAGAACTTTGCATTGAAATTTATATCTTACGTGGCAATATTAGAGTCTACTCATCGAAGGGCCCTTATATCATATTTCCGTATACATTGTCAATTTGTCATCCCTTTCCCGTACGTGACGTGTTAGCCCGCGATGCATTGGTTAACGAACCGAGTCTAGTCAGGGGCACGGGTCGTGGGTCGACCGGCCCCGAGGACGTATAGCACAGAAGCGCCAGCACTAACATGTCCCCAATGACCCCACACGCGCTGTACGACGTATTATTTGAAATAGTTACTCTGACTAACACAGTGACAAAGACTATGTCAACGAGATGTCAACAAATATTATAATCAACATAAACTTTATACCAGTATACTATAAGTCTATATCGTGAGTTTATATAGTATTTGATATCTATCTAACTGTGAGCTCTCTTTGTCATAGAGAGCTAACAGTTAATGATTATAATTGTTTAATTAAACCTATTATATTAAGCATGATTTATGTTTTATAGTCGCGATAAATGTAATAGATGGTTGGTAAAGGTGCAATGTATGAAAAGCAGAAGTTCTCAAATCTTTGACAGACCTAATAAGGAAATATAATGTCAAGTTACTCTTCAAAGATCCCTAGTAATAGTGACAAATTTGCTACGAATTTGAATAGGTTCATACTCATATGCTGTTGACTTTATTTATATGGCTCGAAGTATATGCAAATTTCTTACTGAGAGCGCTACAAGACTAATTCCTTAATGCAATTCACGTCACGTTCGTATCATAGATTGTAATGGTACATGCAGCCCGATATCCATCGATGCACGTGTCATTTCCCGCGCAAAATTAACACAATCGAAATCAAATTGTATCGTTTTATTATCGCATTCAGTTCGTTCCCCATTGCAGTCCCCGACCCCTAGCGACACGTGTACGATTTTTTTACATCTTTTTGAATCCAGCGTGGAGAATAGCGTAATATGTTTCGATTACCGTTGCTCTGGCTTCGTATGGATTGAAAAATGTGTCTGTTCTGAACTCCTGACGCAAAATACAAGAGTTATAAAGGTAAGTTCTTGGCTATATTTTACCGGCTTATCTATTATATCAAAGAGGACGTCTGATTCAGATGATAGAGATAAAATCAATGCAGAGTCGAAACCACTGAACATAAAATTTTGAAACTTCGCAGAGAGCTCTTTATATTAGTACGGTGTAGCGAATTATTAAATTTTAAACCTTTTTGCGGAATCAAGATATTTAATTTGTATGTGTTTAACTTATATTTTTTTGCCGATCCTACTTTCTGAGTTAATTTGTTTACCATGCTTTGTGTTGTGGTTTAATTAGCTTTAGTGGTTTACAAGTGTTATTTTTTAATGATTTTTCTATATTTTTCTGGATGTCAACCAAGAAAACTCAATTTATTAACATGGACTTCCAACTTTAATTTTTAATTAATTTTGTTGTGAATTCTAAATTATACGTATTTAACAGTGAATTGTTAGTGTTTTAATTTTTTGAAAACTATTAGTTTTACTGCACTGAGAGGAATTTTGAAAATTTCTCCCCTAAGGGGTGTATGAAGGACAAACATTAATGGAATCAAATAAAGTTATTTTCCAATTATATTTAAGAATCATATTTCTAAAAAACTAAAAGTATAGTTATAAGTTATTTAAAATCCAAGTTATGTAAATAACCGTTATGCAACAAAATGCTGTTCGGAAGCGGTGCTCAGGGGTTGCCCGGGGCGCAGCCGGTCAACTAAGTTAAGTTGAAGTATGGATTAAAGACTTACACATACAAAGTTATATGCTCGTTTCCGGCTTTACGTCCTACGTTTTAATTAAGCAATTGGGTCGAGATCGATTTGCATGTAGTGGCCTGTATTGAATTAGTGCGTTAAGTCAAGTAGCCACTTCCGGGTGGCTGAGCCGACTCAAAGCAAATTGTTGATTTTCGGCGCCGAGGTTAGAGGCTTTCTAATCTAAGTATAGCGGCCAAACACAGATTTGAAAGCATTATAAGATTATAAAGAGCTAGTGTTTGTGAGTTTGTTTGTAGGGGGTAAACTTCGGATGTACTGACCGATTTCAAAAATTATTTCACCTATAGTAAGCTACATTATACCTGAGTGAATAGGCTACAATTGATGTATCCCTGTTCAGTTTATGTTTCATGTTATGGCTCCTGAGCGAAGTCGGGGCGGGGCGCTTGTAGAGTACATAATCGTCAAATCATATCGTATGATGTGCTATGGATCTAGCCGTATAACTGATGGGCACAAAAAAATGTATGAAGTTCTGACAATTCACCAGGAATAATTTTCAGCACTTGTTTGCCTGCTGAGGAGCACCAGAGAATTAGAGTACAGTTTTATAACACATGCTCTAAGATTATGTGTACTGATTTGAGTGTAAGTTTTTTCTGAATGGCAAATACACAAATTACTGGTGTGATTGAAACGTTTATGCAAACTATCATAATTTAAATCTGTTTGATAAAATAAGCTTTAAATTTTCTATAGATGGCCACAAAAGCTATTTAGGCAGGTATTCAGTGAGTCCAGTTACACGATAACTACGTGTACCGGAATTATGTTATTCGGCCCGCGATTTAATTGCCCCGGGCAAATTGCCCCGCTGATTATTAGGTATATTAATTTACGTGGGGAGGGTGGGATCAAATCAAATAGTGTCTCGGGTTTGCTAATGAATTAAAGTTACATTTGTGGGGCAAACGGTGAGCCCACAGGGTAAGCCTAACCGTTTTTAGATTAGTTCACTGAATGCTGGAATATGAATTGGGAAACCAAAGAAGAATGTGGGTAAAGAGTGTGTTATAATCAAAATTGGATGTTTTAGCTATACTAATATAAAACAAAAAAAATGTTAAATAAGCACCTATGTTAATAAATAGCAAGTAATTGATCCACGTTAGAGTATACAGATTCCAGAAGGTCGGCGGCAATACCGCGCTGAACCGCAATGCTATTATTTTCTTATCAGCCATATGAAACCCTGACCAACCTTTTGCTCAGGAAACCTCTGTTAATTAGATGAAGGAACTAGGGTTCCACAGCCACCAAAATTATAAATTTACCTATATGAGAGACAATTTGTTATAAAAAAAGTTTCTAGTTACGGAACACTATCTAGTTATACACTTTCGCGCGAGCAACGTCTTATCTCGTCCAAAAACAGTCTGTACGATGTAGAACAACGTGTGACTACGTCGAACTTTTTACCTTTATTACTACAACAACGTACAAGCACGTTAGTTGGCTATACTAAATCCTTATAGTGACGTCATTGCGCCATAATATATCAAAATCCCAAAGATCTTGCGCCACGCAATATAAAAAAAATAACATGACTATGTGAGCGCTTCGCACACATCCAAAGTACCTCTACACGGACACACAACGTCACTGTACGGCGCGCTGCGTACAAGTTCCAATACAACAGTCTAGCTGCGTCACCGTGCGTGCGAGGCTGTGCGCGAGCGGACTCTGCGCGGTTTACGAATAATCGCTAACGTAAGTTATGAGTATTTATTAATACATAATGATGTCTGTAGATGTAATTATACATTATTTTTCATTTATTTGTGACATATAAATGGATTATTTATATAATTTTGTTATAGATGGATAAGAAACGATCAGGAAAAAAAAAGCATAGTAATGCAATAGATTCTCCAGAGCCTTCTACTTCTTCCCAAAATGTAAGTGTTTATTTTGAAATATTATTATTTTGTGTTTCAATTTATGACCTTCAACCTTAACCCTTATGCTGCATAAATGACTTTTATAAAAAAAGTTTGCTAAAACTTTAAAAGTGTACTTATTTTTATGTTGTAAGTAGCCTGCAATAAGTTATGTTGGGTTTGTATTGATAAATAAATGCATCTGTCTGTGATTATGAGACTGATTTAAGATAACTAGCGTTGAAAGTATCATATTCATTTCTTTTCTAAATATTTGTTTTTACCTAAGAAAATGTTGATTTAACAATAGGTACAAAGTGTACGGGTATTTTTTGTTAAAAAAGATATTTGTCTAATAAAAGTTTATTAAATTATAGTGTGTTATTATTTACAAAATGTAATACATTTATGTGGTCTTTTAATTTTTAGGGCTTTTAAACTATTTTTTATTCAAAAAGTTGCAGTAACTGTAGACGTTGCTGATAAAATTGCGCATGAATAATATGATAAAAAGAGGCAGAATGTGCATATACGTTGACGTGGCTAAACGTAGTTATTTCGAAACATCATAAATACTTACACTTTACCGCACAACGTCATTTAGCGTTGACGTTATAGAACGTTGATGTATATAATATGACTTATTAACTATGTTTTGTAAAGGAACGTTTATACACGTCAACGTGATAAGACGTTGTTAACAATTTAAACTGTATCTCCTGTTCGTCTGTGGTTATAACGTCTATTAACGTTGACGTGTCTAGACGTTCTTACACTATAGTAATATGTTAAATCGATCAATTATGACAGATCGTGCATAAACGTTGACGTAATTAGACGTTCTTACACTTAAGTAACATACAAAATAGATAACTTAGAACAGAACGCGTATAAACGTTGACGTAACTAGACGTTCTTGCTATAAAGCAGCACGTAACAATTATGAATCGTAGCAAAGCGTGATAAAACGTTGACGTATATTGACGTCAGTGCCATTATATGTTACATCGAAGACATAATTTAAAACAAAACGTTTAAATACGTAAAAATATTTGTATGGGGAAAATATGCGCCACGGCATAATGTTGAGTGAAGAGTTGATGCTCACGCGAAAGTGTTAAAACTTGCACAACACTAAAAAATAACACCAATATTCAGCTCGAATATATTAAAGTAACGTGAATATGGTTTGAAAATAAAACTCATGTTGATTTTGAAGAGATGTCGTATCACTTACTCCACCCGTGCGCTGTCGAGTGTCGCGGGCCGGGCGCGCCTGGGCGCCTCGGAAACTTTGAAACAAAATATTGAGCCCGAGTGGAGTGATATGAAATGGCAATTTATGTGTTGAACTGTTCAGTTTACCGATAGTTTCATAAATAAACGTAAAGGAGTGAGAACACTCCAAATTATTTTGATTTAAAGTGTAAATTTTATAGTCAAAGTACCGGCAGAGCGAAGGGAAAATGTGGTTGATATTGTTATTGGGGAATGAGGTTGGCTTGTAACTGAGTAATTATAGGAAAATTTCCATGAAATGCAAAATTAATATGAAATCAACGAGCGTTTACGTACAGTTTCACACTCATTAACGTTTACGTTTTTAAATATAGCTCCATACATTTTTTGTACCTTTCCCTGCAGCTGACAGAGTTGTGCTAACTTTAAATCATAGAGGTATAATGCTAAAAATGATCAAACTCGTTCTCACATAAAAAAATATGTAGTTATTAATAACCTATTTAGAATATTGTCAGATATGTGAATGAATACTGTAAATTGTGTTTGAATTTATACAAAAAAATTAAAAATCATTTCCATACCAATCGTAAATATCAGACTTTTAAGACCCCAAGGCCGCTATGGCCTCTATAAGTTTTTCTCACATGTTCGTAATAGTACTTTTATGGAAAGAGTAACCGGAGATATTGTCTGCAATATACACACATTTCACCGCACTGCGGTCGCTATTATTTGACCTTATATCGTACTGCACATCACTTACATTAAGTATACGTTATTCTCTTATTCTAAGGTCCCGTTAGCATCTGTCCAATAAAAGATTGCCGTAACAGACATAAAAAGACAATATCAAGAAGTTTTTGCCTTAAAGCCCGTGTGGGGTTAAATTCAAGAAAATATTTTGTTTTTGTTAAATTAGTCTAATTTTAAACCACATTAGAGAATTATTCAGTAGGAGAACCACAGTAGGAGGCAAAAAGGAGAGTAAACACCGTAACCTCAACTTAGTTCACGACAGGAGCACATCAACAAGATCATTTAATTTTATCAAAGCGAAGTACGGCTTATAGACTTATCGTTTTGACCAGTCGACCCTCGAGGCCCGTAATCTACTCTCCACTTTGTTGTTTTTGACAAGGGCTTTTGACTCATGACTACGTTTGTACAATATGCAATTACTCCCCGAACCAAACGCGGCTGGAACGTAGCTATGACAAGTTGGATAACCCAGCTGGATCGCAACATGACTCCAAAGGACGCTCGCTGTCCATAGCGTCATTTGACATGAGATTTCACATCCAACCACGAAGTAGATTAGCTTCATCTGATATTCTATTGCCACTTTTGCACAATATGGCTTCGTGCTATCTGTTTTGGAGACTCATTTATTTTTAAAGTAAAAACACCGCGACCTTTTGAGAACCTCTTTCTTTTTTTGAGTTAAAAATATAGGAACAGTTACTTAATTTTAATACCATCGATCTTAATTTGTGTACTTAAGTATTTTTATGTACTATGTGTGTTTACCATCCTATCAGCGTCTCTATATTTTAGGTGGTTGTACCGACAATAGCCAAAAGAGAAAGGACTGGCATTGAGATTCTATGATGACTGGTAATATGTGTAATCAAACGAAATGGCGTTAACTACATAAGGCTTAAAATACTCAATTACCTGTTACATAAATTACAACACTCGCTCTTCGCAAGTCTAGGTTTAATATAGAAAACTGCTTTTCTTATACAGTCTGAAGCAGACGAGCCGCTAATGAAATTTAATGTGTAACTTTTGTGTAACGTGTGTAACTTTTAATCTGTAACTTCCGTTTTCTCTCGATTTTCATCATGTTTTTAAACTATAAAGACATTCTTTAGTAAGTACGAGGTTTCCTAGGCACTTTTAAAAATGAATTATGAAATCATAATTAAGTTAAAATTGTTAGGTAATTTCGTAAGGTACAGTGTCAATACTTGTCAATTGTAGAGATACACTATTGAAACTACGAGTACATATGTATTAAGTTGATCACTAAAACTGCTCATCCAGAAATGAACGCGAATTAACGAACTTTTTAGGATTAAAAAGTTCATTAATTCTTTTTTAGGAAAAAAAGTAGATATTTATTCAGCTACTTTGTTAGTTCTACCGAATACTATATGAACATAGTATTTGGTTCTACTGTCTCTCTCTCTCTCTCAGCCAAGAGACGTCCACTGCTGGACAAAGGCCTCCCCCAAGGATTTGCACAACGACCGGTCCTGCGCTGCCCGCATCCATGCGTAACCCGCGACCTTCACCAGGTCGTCGGTCCACCGAGTGGGAGGCCTGCCAACACTACGTTTTCCGGTTCGTGGTCGCCACTCGAGAAGTTTTCTGCCCCAACGGCTATCTGTTCTACGAGCTATGTGCCCCGCCCACTGCCACTTCAGTTTGGTTCTACTGTCACTTAATAAATATGTCTTCATGTTTGCATCCGAAGTGGGAAGTGAATGTACAAGACAATTCGCTTTGTATCGAGAATAGCCTCCAGGTAACTATTTGCCTGAATGGACGGGGATATACATCGGGTAATTGAAGTGTATCCAAGGGTTAGATGCATGGACGTTGGTATTCAGCTTCACATTAACTAGACTGTTCATGCACAAATTGATTGCAGATGGGCATTCATGGCTTTATCTTTTGATTGACACATTATCACCACGACCAAAGCCAATCTGTAAGCGAACAAAGGATTAGATGTGTTGTAAATATATGACTTTGGGAATGGAGGCTGTTTCACTGTTACTAATTTTGACTTGAATTTGTCTACATGCTCCTACTTATTTTTGTTTATTCGGGGTTGGCGTAAAATTTATTTTCATAATTAATTGGATATAAGTTTATTATAGTTAGGAAGTTAAAAATTAAAACAATTACATACTATGTAAAATAAATGCATGTCTATCGTATGCAATGCATATTATAACATAGGTTAATACAGTCCTTTACCAAAGAGGGTGTTAAGTAACAACACAAAATTAATTACGGATTTGTGTAAACTGTTTTAAGTTCGAAGTCGAAGTACCTACCTACGAGAAATAGTTTCAAGTTGAAGCTGTATCAATTTCCTTTTATGGATTTGGTTAAGGCCACAATACTCTTTGAATTTAACTTCATCAAATCCGAGAGTGCTTTTTGCCGGTGGGTATTGTATTAATTTTATTTATATTGATTCTATGAAATCAAATTAAATGCGCGTATACACTCTCCTACAATTTTCCACAAAATTGTTTTTTTTCTGGAAACTGCTAATGAAGAAACTTATTTTTCGAAGTTATAGTTTTATTGAAGTTATTACCTATTTTATTCCTTATTGTTTTTTGTCAGTTTAAATTGTAGGGGTTTTATAACTCTGGGCACGAGATTTGATTAACTACGGCGGCGAAGCGGCCCGCAATAAAACATTGGCTTATAAACGCGGCTGGAATAATTAAAATATCCTGATAAAATTATGAATTTTAATACGAATGCTTCCAGTAAAAGTTAAATGAATCAGCACAATTAC
This sequence comes from Ephestia elutella, assembly GCA_018467065.1. NCBI lineage: Eukaryota > Metazoa > Arthropoda > Insecta > Lepidoptera > Pyralidae > Ephestia > Ephestia elutella. The sequence goes on from CM031564.1 coordinate 13,593,087, forward strand.
AAAGGGTTTCGTCCGATATCAGATTTTGAGATCGGAACTGGGTCCGATTTATTTGAATATGTTAAACTAGACTAGCTTATTCCCGCAACTTCCATTGCATTATTGTTAGGAACTGTTTATTTGGATGATAGATATGTAGCTAAACATGGGCTACGAGTCTCGCGATCTTGGCATGTCTACCCCGTTAGGAATCTATACATATAATAAGACAGTAAAAATATTTTGTCTGTACATTTTGTATTTTTGACTGAAATGGATAGACTTAAAAAGAATAATTAAAAGCATATTTTTTTTTTAATTTTTTATTCTGTCTGTCTGTCTGTATGTATGATCACGCTAATCTCCGAAAGTACTGAACCGATTTGAATGAAACTTTTTTTGTTGTATAGCTATTAAGGCTGGGCAACATTTAGGCTATAATTTATTTTGAAAACTGGAACACCTGATGAAGAACCAAAACAGAACCGTAAAACTATAAGAAATATGGGAATGGTGCTTTAACAAAAGTCGTTCAATCTGATGAGCATTTTCTGCTGACATATAAAAATTGAAGATCTGGAACATCTGATGAAGAACTGCAAGAGACCGGTTACACAATAACATGTATAGAAATGGCGCTTTACTAAAAGTCGTTCAACCTGATGACCATTTTCTGCTGACGTATAAAAATTGAAGATTATGGAACATCTAATAAGAACTCCAAGAGACCAGCTACTTATAAAATTAATGGAAATGGCCAGCTACACTATACCATATTTTTCACAAAGATTTTTCATCTAAGCGAAACTCACGCGGGCGAAGTTGCGGGCAACAGCTAGTAACTTGACCGGCATTAGTAAGGAGTGGAAGCGCAATTGATTAAATCGATTTGTAAAAATCCCACTTTTATGAGTTCTGCGTTCTTCCCAGTTCTGCCAACTAGTTTAGATCTCATAATAGGATTATTTTCAACCGAATGAAATGAAGCCTAACTCCTTAACAGGCAGGGCTTTGAAGGCAAATGGAACGAACTGAATGCCGAGACGTCAGTGTGCCGACAGAGGACTGTCCATGTTGAATCATTTTTCCCGAAGGCGTTTGTTCCACATTTAAGAATGAATTCCTGATAAAATAAAAATAAGTCGGAAATTCTAGTTCTCACTTGGAACTTATTCAAGTATGTTCATGTTTCACGTTAGCAAGATATTACAATTCTACTATTCTATTAACAAAACCTTTATACCCGCGTTTTCACCCGCGTAATTGATAGGTACACCAAAAACTTCTTCGTGATGGTCCATTGGTAAAAACGACATAAAATATGTTCAGTATTTCTGGAGTTTATCCCAAACACATAGACAGATACGGCGGGGGACTTTGTTTCATAATATCTAAAGATGAGGATGTGGACTAATATAATTAATATTTTATCGCAAAATTTCCACGGGAACACAGCGTTGGGCAACAAACATAATATTATAAAATCAATAATGATATTATTATGATATGCCCCCATAAAATTAGCAACTATTAGTTGCCTGGAAGTCCACGTAGGATTACTGCCGCAGAGACTGTACACACAGAAGGCCGCAGAACAGGCGTAATAAGCCCAATGTAAGCGGGCGTTCACGTGTAGGGTCATTCCCAAAGTATACTCATACACGTATTCCCTAGTTACTCCACGAAATTATTATTATTTAAAAATACTTATTATTTTGTTCCCATTTTGATCCATCTTGACCTATTCGCAATGCACTCTACTGATTACTTGATATCAATTCTCAAACTACTCCATCTAAATAATTATAAAATATTTCATTAAGTGAACGTGACACCTTTTATTTAAATTAATGTTTTTTAATTTTAAAATCGGGTGGAGTACTTAGAGAACATTTTAATATTATCATGGAGTAGAATGAAACTTAATTTTAAATATATTTTTTTTAATGGAGTAGTTTGGGAACATTTTTTTAAATACTTTGGGAATGACCCACGTGTCCAATTACGTTGCCCGACCAACGATTTAGTGATGTTAGTCATTATTATTATCTACAGTTTGCTTGCGGTCAGCTCGGCACGGAATTTGTGTGGACAGGAATAGTGTAAAGTGCATGTAAAGTGAATGTAGGTTGCTTTCTAAGTTTGCTGACCACCTAAACTCCATTTATTCTTACCAGTCCTATCATGTAAACAATCTTACCATGTCTGTTTTTGATTTTACAACAATATAAATTCAAATAGACTTTTTAGGAAATTACTTTCGTAGTTAAAAAATGTTTGACTTTAGAATGTTTAGGTTTGAACTCATATTTGATTTATTTTCAACAAAATTCAACAACAAGTACTGTGAAGATTGTTTACATGATAGGACTGGTAAGAATACATGGAGTTTACAAATGCATAGCACCTAAAAAGTATGAGCAACACACAAATGCTAAGCTGAGTGTACTGAAGTATCTTGATGTATTTACATTATATTTTGACTCCCTACTATCCCTTTTTTCTGTTTTCTTTATTATATAAAATGCATAATCGTTGAGTATTGTTGTCGTCTTTAAAAACGTTCAGCTGATTAAATATCCATCACTTATATCTTTAGAGTTGAGACAAGTACATAATGATGTAATTGTTTAAAAAAACAATGTATTGCCATTTGTAATTAAAATACCAAACTGTAATTTGACTTGCCAGCAAACGAAATTTTCGGTGCAGTTATATAAAATTAAGCTCAAAGTAATCACAGCATATTCAATTTTAATTACGTTGAAAGCTTCATTCGCACGTAAATAGTAATAAATACGTACGAAGTAACTGAAAGCTTTGGTGCTTGTTAGTTGGTAAAATTAAACCTACGTATTTATTATTGAAATGAATACAAGTGGTATTTATTTCTGAAATGAATAAAAATATTTTTAATCGGCTCTTGTTGTTGAAACCATCACATTGATTCAAAAAAGTATTTTGTTTTAACTTATGAAATGATATTGCTAAAAGCTTACCTTTTTTCTAAATGAACATAAAAAAAAACAATAAATTGAAATAAAATGAAATATAGTTCTTGTGAAATGGCAAACAAAAAAGATAGACAGGTTGAAACTATTTCCTTTCCTAACGATATATAAAAATAAGTAAATTAAAAGACAGGAAGAGATGTTGTAGTGATAACTACAGAATTATTTTGAACTTCTAACTGGTCAACTTTGCATGTCATATTTTAGGTGAAATAGTTGATATATTGGGATACTATTCCTGTGGCGTATTACCTGCATGATAGGCTCTCGACTCACTACAATAGCAGGCATTCAAATCCATTAGTCTCCAGACAAATTGAATGGGAAAGTGACACACCAGTACACAAATTTCATATGTTGTTTTTACAATACTTATTAAGAAAACAGGGAGACCCGCTCATCAAAACGTTCTTTGAGTCACGCCGAAACCATTGGTAGCAATAACTCGACGCGATTTTGTGTACTTACGGAATTATATCAAAAACTAAACATTCATAACAAAACATTCTATGATTAAATTAGACTGTCAACAAAATCTGCAGAGTTGGACGTCTGACATTGACAGCTGGTGACACACGTTCCGTATCAGTTCCTAACCAACCTTTCTTATCATAAACAAATAAGAAATCATGGCTGGATTGTTGTAGAATTTTAATTATTCTCCTTTAATATCGTCGACTTAGATTGTTATAATATTCAACGAATAAATACCTTATTTAAACATTAGTTCTTTTAAAGAATGTTTAAAAGTTGGTTTGACGTGCGTCCGAATTGGGCGAAATGGAGCGCGACGAGGCGGAATGTCAAATCGAGTGGAGAGGGATCGGGCTCTTCCTGGTGAGGCCGCCACGACACGTAACATGGCTTGAGCAGAATCATTAAATTTTTTGGGTTTTTTCACTTTCGCCGCCCTCGGCACCCCGTCATGGGACTATAGTTTAACCTTTAGCTTTAAAATCCGCGATACGCGCAAGGACACAGGGGATACTTGCCGCCACGAAGTTGTCAGGAGGATGAGCTGTTGATATCCACGTGCCCGCCCGGCCGTATGAATTGGCGCTTCCTGGAGTGTCCTCCCATCACCAGAGGGTGCGGTTCTCCCGGACCGTGGACCGCATGCAACGGCGCAGGCCCCGTCGTCGGCGACCCCAAGGTGCGACACACGGATCCTAACCTTATTTCCAAAGGCCGCGTCGCCGCCTTCGATCCGATGTCCGTGTGTGGCTCAGCGCAAACCTCGGAAGGCCCAGCCAGCGTCTACTATCTCGCATACAACGGAGCGTGCAGGAGCGCCGCGTCGCTTTGAGGACGCGACCAGTACCAGTGCTCGAACCCAATGGATCACAAAACGGTGAACGGGACAACGTTCTAAGTGCGCACAGGCGTTTGTGTACGGACCTGGCCAGGTACCTTATATTTGGTTTATGTTAATTTTAACTTTTAATTGCGGCAAAGACTTATCAGATTTTGGTATTAGTATAACATGTGCCCGCCCTCAGCGGCTAGTGTGTTTATGGAATAAAATGCTATATTCTATCCCAACCATATTGTATTAATGATATCACCCTGCCCATGACTCCCAGGACCTAAGGCTTACTAGACAAGAGGTCCTTGTACTTCAAAAGTGCGAGGCTCTATCCTGAGCATTACATCCGGCTCTCTATAAAGTAAGTGTTCGTGTATAATCGCACTGCGCAGGGATATTGCCCGTCTTCGCTTCAAATAGCTGAAGACCCCTGCGCACACCGCACCAACAACATACACTTTTTATTTTTTTTTTATTTTTTATACACGACAATGTGTAAGTCGATGAAAATATTTATGCTTATATTGACTGAACCAAAATCCTATATTTTTCACATGTTCAAAAGGGGAATTCACCAAAAGGGGAATGAGTTGTATTTCAAGTGTTGTAACACTTTTTGACCTATACAGGGTTATTGGTATTAAACGCAAAACCTTCCTAGGGGTGAAAGTACTCATAAATATGAACATCTTTTTGTATGGGACCGACTCTGAAATCTCAAGAAAAAAATCAGCTGTTCCATACAATTTGCCTACTCGCCCAAAATGTATGGAACAACTGATATTTTTTTTTGAGATTTGAGTTTTGAGTCGGTCCCATACAAAAAGATGTTCATATTTATGAGTACTTTCACCCCTAGGAAGGTTTTGCGTTTAATACCAATAACCCTGTATAGGTCAAAAAGTGTTACAACTTTTGGGACGAAACAACCCATTTAATTCTTTTTTGTCACCAAGTGCATCAAGAACTAATAAAACCTCCAGATTATTTTCATTTTTAATATGAGTATTTTATGGATAAATAGGCAATGGAACCTTTAAGTAATTAACATTTCGATTCACTCACAAATATTGGCGCTAGTATTACAAACGGGTTTGGGAATTCATCTCTCGCACGACGCGGTCGGAGTGACACAAAGGAATGGCCTGTCAAGGTTTCGATTTAACGGATTCCCGGAAGATATTAAGGTAGTTGTATATAAATAAACGACCTGCCTGAATGTATACAAATGGTGGAAATACTACTATCCATTATAAACCAGGAACTATTTTAGTTTCACCATGTCTGACTACAGAAAAGTGCAACTATCACAGTATGAGTATTAATCACATCATAGTAGTGAAATAAATGAACAATGTATAATTTTTTATATAGTATTCAAAAATTTGCACGCCTGTTAACAGGCTGAATACATAACTTTTATTGTTTAAGACCTGTAATGTGTATTGTTGTATTCATGCAAATAAATTTTTGATTGATTGATTGATTAATGAAAGTTTAAAACAAAAATAGCTGTTTACATACCAGGGTAACTTAAATGGAATCAAATAACATGACGTAATAGGTATCTGTGAATTCAATTACAGATGGAATAAGGGGAACAACGGACTCATTACAAATTAACGATCAATCGGTGTTTTCTACGCGCTCCCTACACTTTGGCCCTCGGGAAATCAGTAGGGAGAGAAGGTACCTTACTATACAGTATACAATACTTTATGCACACCTATAGCCCATTCCCACCTTATGCCATTATGTAACCTTGTTTATTGCGATGTATTTTTAAGAAATAGGCACTCTTTTTCTAGTTTCAGTTCTTTCAACAACTTTATTTATTGTGCTGTCAACTGGGTAGGTTTATTTACGGACATTATTTATATTCCTAACTAAATAACCTTGGAAAAAGGTTGGGTTAGGTAGGTTTAATATACTTTTAATGAGGTTTGTTCATATGAAATCGCGTTCATATTAAACTCATGTCAACCCTGTCTGTTCGACACATAGAACTCGAACTAGAGAAATAAATACGACTTATTTTGAATCAGCCTGTCGAACACTCTTCCGACCGCATATTTTGGTCAATAGGTAAGTCAACTATTTGAATATTACGATTTCTAAGTAACAAACGATAAATACCAAAAATTTTCCTAAACTAAATTTTTTGATTTCATTTTATAAATAACTAGCTTTCGCCCGCGGCTTCGCTCGCGTGAATTTCCCACGAAAACAGTGCTTTTTCCCGGGATGAAAGGTACCATATGTCCTTCTCCTTACTTCCAGCTATGTGTATGCAAAATTTCAGGAAGATTGGTTCAGTAGATAAAGCGTGAAGAGGTAACAAACAAACACACTTTCGCATTTATAATATTAGTTAGGATAGTTAGGATTATAACAGCCAACCAAGGCATACTAGTCAGTCTAGTCAAGCTTCAGTCCTCCTCGTGTAGTTTGTACTTAAATATACTACAGAAATTTTATTAACTCTATTGGCACGGATATAAATTGTACAGTCAAGTGTCTCATAAGTGCAGTCATACCTCGAAGACCTTATTGCGTAGCCTTAATGATCATAATGCCTTGTAGATTCTAACTGCACTTTTGACTCTTGACTGTACACCATACGTTATATTTACATTGCAAAGTCATAAGACATGATTTCGAGCAATTGACACCTCGTGGGTCAAGTCTATCTCCTTGGTTAGTTTCTCGTTCTTAAGAAACGGTAATATCTGCTATGTCCGTCTAATTCAAATCTATTCAAATTGCGACTTTAATAACATGATATCAATTATAAACAATAATTATATCTGTGATAATATACCTGTGTCACAAACGGGCATCCTTTATCAAGAACTGTGCGCTGGCGCGAAATAATAACATGATATCTCAGAAATTATCAAGGCGTTATTTAAGGGCAAGTTGTTTCTGTACAATCTCAAATGTACAATTGTTCCCCATCTTCGCGGAAACTAAACGCCTGAGTGACTCTAGGATTATTGAAGATCATAATAATGATATACTAATATAATCTGGTGTAACGAGACTGCATCTGGCCGATCAGCTTACGGAAATTGCGTTTAGATTTGAATGAAAATTACTGATTGCATTTGAACCGTTAATTAATACCTGGAATTAGTGTGACGTGTGTCCGAATGCATTCGTAAAATCATTGTATTGAATTTCTGATTGGATATTCAGTCTATTCAGGGCAGATAGGATTTGGAAGCATTTCGCAGTTCCCTTTGTTGTCCGAAATACCTATGTCAACCCTATAGAACTCGAAAACCACTGAAAAGGCTGACAAGATAACTAGTATGTAAGTATTTCATTTTATATGTTTGGGAATCAGGCACCCTAAAGAAATATATTTTTTCTAAGATGCCAAACCAGCACTTTGTATCCTATCCGTCGATCTATTTTGCGCGCGCTGGCACATAAACTCCATTTATTCTTACCAGTCCTATCATGTAAACAATCTTCACAGTACTTTTTATTAAATTTTGTTAAAAATAAATCAAATATTAGTTCAGCCCTAAACATTCTAAAGTAAAACATTTATTAACCATGAAAGTAATTTCCTAAAAAGTCTATTTTAATTTATATTGTTGTAAAATTATAAAAAGACATGGTAAGATTGTTTACATGACAGGACTGGTAAGAATAAATGGAGTTTACCTATCTTATGCATATCATAATGGCATCCACCACACCTCTCAGATATAGAAGTAATGAAATTAAAAAAATATTTCAATACAACAAAAGAAAATGTTACTCACATGATGTATAATATCTGTAGCGGCGTAGAAGCTCTCGTGTGGGTCTGGACGTTTCATCATGTACGGACGGGGGAACTCTGGGTCCTCACATATTTCTGGGGACAATATAAATGGAGTTACAATCTTTGTACACTACAGTTTCAACTTAAAAAAAAATATAGACAAGAGTTTAGCATTTCATCTAAAATTTTTTTGAAATCCAAAAATGGCCTAATCAAGTAAATGTTTATGACCTTTTGGCAATTTTCCTAGTGATTCAATGACTATTGATACTCCTGTTTGAATTTTATTGGGATTACGACATGATTTTGGAGAACTACTTGACCCTGACAAAAGCACTTTAAAAATAAAATTGTAAATCAACAAAAACAAATCATCCCCCTTTGGTGGTTACTTTGTGTTTTAAACATATATATGTTTACGTACGTTTCTTCTTCCTCCTTTTTTATAATGTATATGCCTAATTTATGTAACACGACCGTTGTCGTTATCGGCGCAAGCCCGAGTACCTACTCTCAGTGCCCTGCCCTTTGTCTGAGCAGAATGTGCACTGAGATACTGCCCTTTCATATCATTACTGTAAACGGTATGTTTTTAATATGTATTTGTTTTTTTTATCATAAACTGTATTCTGTGTGCCTTTTGATGTGAATAAACGTTATATCTGTCTATATCTAACTATCTATATATTTTGAGATTTTATTCTACACTGTCCGCCGCGTGATATATGTCGTAGGTTTTTGATTTTGTAGAATTATATAGAGTAGTACAGTTTTTTTACAGAAATATTATTATAGAACAAAATATTTATACACATTTAACACTAAATTAACTAAGAAAACTAAAATCTAATATTAAAACTAGTACAAAATAAACATAATACCTAACTAATAATTTACATTATTATTTATTTATCATTTTTGTCCAATTTCAATTGCTAAACTTTCTATTTTATAAACTAGTAGAACATGCCATTAAAGCGTCTTGAATATTGAAATCGCTTTTCTCTAACAGCGGTGTTAAAGAGGGCATAGCACTATACTTTATTACCGATACTGAAATAAGATGACGTAAGTGAATAACTTAAGATGCTGTAAACCAAGTTAGTATGTGCGTTTGTGGGTTTATGAAGTGATATGTATATGTTCATTATTCATATAATAAAAACATCTAAACTTAAAAGAAGTTAAAAGATAGGGTGATATGTGGATACTTTGTACGTTTGTAGACAGTTTTTCTCATGCACACAGATGGCAGATGTTTACCGTAAATTAAAAGATACTGAGAAAATAGTAAGTAAGAGTTAACAGTAAAACAAATCTATTAATATATTGGTTTTATAATACCTAAGAAAGTCTCTGTGTGTTTTATTCCACATTATAAAGACTGTGCGGTAAGACTGAATGAGGCGATATGCAGGCCACAGTTGATGCTGTTTTTGATGTTGGTTAAAAGATCAGACTTAATTCATACAGTTCAGTTTTAATGTATCCAATGTAAGTGCCTATCTATTGCAACAATGACATAATTGCTTTAAATTGATTGACAGAATTATTAATTGAAAATTGCATGTTATTTTTGCGTGAAAGGTGATTTCCACATCTTTAGTTTTTCCGCAGACGAAATACGAATTTATACGAAGTACAAAGTGGAAATATTCTGCAGTGCGCTTGAAGCACCTACCTACATTGGTTTATTGAATTGCGCCTCTGTCCTAATTAATGATGTTATTTACTTGATGCTGTAGTATTTAACTGCTATGTTGCTACATTGAAATTGGAGAATATGTATTTCATCGATAAATGATATCAGCTTTAGCTCGAAGTATCGGGCGAATATGATCGCGCTAGTTTTGGTTTTGCTATTTCGACTTTATTCTCGTGGCTGTAGTGATGATTATTGTTTGTATATTCTAATTACTAAGTTTATTTTCTATTCCATCTTCTTTATGAATGTCGTAATATGAAAACAGCTGAAGCAAAAATACTGGAAAACTTATTTATTCCAAGTCTTCTTTTTTGTAACCTTGCAGGAGCGACCCGTGTACCGTGTAAAATAAGAGGTAATGAGAAGAAAAAATACAATTACATTTCTTGGAACCTTTTAACATTTTTGCTTTTGTGCAGAGCAGATTTTAAATGTTTACAGCGTGGCGTTCTGGGGTGTAGTTTTAATGCATGCTGAAACAGCAATGCGGTCTATTATATTACGGTCTTTACACACTAGTGTGCCGGCAACGGAAACAAAGGTACTCTTACAGGTCAGTATATAGAGTACCAACTTATTTTTTTTAAATAGACCAGTTAAGCTGACGTCGACTGCATGATGTTATTGTTAGCTGCTGACGAGTGTTTCGGAATGGAAGGGTAGCTAACTGCTTCTAAGTTCATGATTTAAATAAATAAATAAAATAAATATATATACGGACAAATCACACAGATTGAGTTAGCCCCAAAGTAAGTTCGAGACTTGTGTTATGTGATGCTAACTCAACGATACTATATTTTATAACAAATACATATATAGCTAAACATCCAAGACCCAGGCCAATCAGAAAAAGATCATTTTACATCTTGACCCGACCGGGGATCGAACCCGGAACCTCAGTGTGGCAGTCAGGCGTGATGACCATTGGGCCGCGTTGATTAGAAAAATCATAATAGTACAAACATTTAAAAACATATTTTTTGAAAAATAAGCTAAAATAAATTGTCTAGACTTTAGAGAATCCTGAAAAGAAATCCAAGATGGCGGCTCGTTACGACACCGGACATCCGCCGGACGCCATTGTTCCGCAGCATATTGAGATGACGAGGAGAGCAGATAATGGAGACCGGCTATCTTACACAGCGAACAATATCTACTTATTGGATCTTCCCATGCTTTGTTTTCCCACTTCCTAATCTATGGCGCCATGTACTGATGTTTTTGTTGGCCGAGAGCTTGGCTGCGCTTGAAGATTTATGATAAATCGCATATAAAGGGCAATTGATAATACTTCCCTAAATAGAACATTTTTACAAGTAATCATTATGATTTTGTAGATATTGCAGTCTTTTACAAAGTAAAACACGAGTATTTTCCTTTCTACTTTTGTTAGAGGGAGATCTAAGTTTCCGGAAAAGCAATAAACTAACCTAATCATGTTTTGAAAGATATTAGAATTCCTAACCTACCATATTCGGAAGTAGGATAAAGGTATGTTTTTTTTCAGCGCAATACACAAATTACCTGCTTTCTGAATACAAAAACCTGAACAGCATTTTAAAAATCGTGCTCGTTAGGAAATCATTAGGCCGTTTCGTCTGGAGTGCGGGTGCGGCGAGGGAACCAACTTGCGACTGTCAGTGAGGACTGGCGAGGACCCTCGAGGCGATTCGCGAGGGCTAACTAGTCATGGAAAAACTTCACACAGAAACTGAAAGTTGTTACAGAGCTGACTTTCAGCTTTGAAAGGTTAAGTCATTATTTGTAATTTTATCTCGAAAACTACTCTATTGTGGCTAAATAGAGATTTAAAAATGCTATCATTTTTTTTTAGTTTGTCTAAGCGCAAGTTTAGCGCATAAGAAATTTTGAGTAGAAAAGTTTGAAGTTCAAGACTGAAAACTTCATAAAACTTTTTGCTGATCTCAATTTTTAAAATATTATATTTTCAATAACGTGAAAGTAAATTATATGAATTTGAATTTAGGTAGTTTCAATTTATAAAAGTGAACATTCGCCACGAAATCTTGTCAAGAGCACATATCTGGCCAAAATATAGTTCTGACTACTCCTATATTGCAGATGGACTATTTCCTAATTAATGGTTTACGGTCCATTGCCGATAGTACGGCGGTGTGACCTAGCATAGTACCTATTGGAACCACAGATTTACATTAGGCAGATGCCGCAAGGCGCGCGGCCGAGAGTGCCCTAATTGTATGACGTGAGTGCCGGCACTTGCCGCCGGCCACTTTGTACTGCCGCACTTCATTTTTAGATTGATATCGAAATTGCACCCGCTGAAATCGTGTCGAAAAGTATACAATAATGAGAAATTATTCAGTAATCAATTGCAAAAAAATTGTGAGGATGTTATTATTTAATTTAACAAATAGGTCGCCCACGCCCTTGGTTCTATAATATTTTTTGAAGATGCTGTATCTAGCCTTTTATAATTCTGTGATTGCAGCTATTTCGTTCTAGTTTCGGCCCCCGGCGGGTCCACGCTATTATCAGCTTACTTTGTTCAGCCGGCAAGGCTCCAGATTCTCGGTTTTACAAAATCCGCTGGGTATAAAAATTGAAGTAATAAACATTTGCTACAGCTAAAGTTTGAAATTTTACAAAATATTCTGCATTTTGCACAGAATTCCAATACTTATACACATGTAGCGGACTGAACATATGGGAGTAAAATCACGCAAAACTTTGGAGATTTGATACTGATTTACTGAGTACATTGATTTATTCCTAAAGATGTACAAAATTAATATCAACTATAATCTGATTTAAAGTAATGTGACGTAATTATTATTTATTATTACATAATAAGCTTTTATTATGCAATAATGTGAAGCTTTTACGGCCCGATCACTAGGTATATTGGTGAACTATGCAAATACCTCCAGATTGGCTACAATAATTATCATCTGTGGGACAAGGCCCCGGATTTCATCGATAAACCAAATTGGCAATCAGGAAACAACGAACTCTAAAGACGAACTACAATAGACGTAAATTGATAGGGTTAGCATAAAAGTAGATCTTTAAGCATAGGTAGGATAAAGCTGGTCTGCTAGGTAGGTCTGGTAGGATAATACTTCCATGCTGGTCTGGAAGCGATTGTTTGAAATCAATAATAGGGATTGGGAATAAAACTTTTGGGGATCCTTGTCATAGGCAACCTGTCACAATATCTGAATCTCCATTCCATCAATAAGCCCACTATTCAGCAAAGCGTGGCTTTCAAGTCTCACGCCTTTTGGCTTTATCTACCCCGTAAGGGGTATAGATGTGATTTCATTTCATTTATTCATAACTTTGATACTGTATACAGATATGGGTAGGACAAAAAATCTAATAAGTTCCTAATAATACAAAAGGTCTTGTTTTTCTGTACCTTGTTTAGCTTTTTATTGTGTGTAGTTTTGTTCGTTATAACCCTTTAACAACATTTGTGGTCTATATTTATTTATACATAGGTAATATATGTATATTAATATATTGAGTTAGTAACAGACACCATTGCTTGCCATTTTTCTATCTTTATACCTTTAATCCATACTAATATTATAAATGCGAAAGTTTGGATGTGAGTTTGTGAGTTTGTGAGTTTGTGAATTTGTGAGTTTGTGAGTTTGTGAGGATGTTTGTTACTCAATCACGCAAAATCTACTGGACGGATTTCGATGAAATTTGGTACAGAGGTAGATAATGACCTGGAATAGCACATAGGCTACTTTTTATCCCGGGAAAAAGCACTGTTCCCGTGGGAAATTCACGCGGGCGAAGCCGCGGGCAAAAGCTAGTAGTATATACATTAAATTATTTAGTGTAACTGACTCGTTTTATCCCATCTGATGTTGACGAGTACACGCTTGATTTTTGCCTCCAGTGCCAAAGCATGTGAGGTAGGTAATATTGTTCTCGCCCCTACCATGAAGGGCTTAGGGCATCATCAACAAGGGGCAGAGAGCTCGTCCCCCGGGGGGCTATTATTACACGCAAAGTTTTTATTAACATCTGTGGTACAGGACAAACTCACAAATTACCTACAGGTTTTGTTAATACATATTAATATATAATAGGTACATTGAGACCACCGCAGACATTGACTGAAGCAAGTATCTATTTAAAATTCTTATTTTGTACTCACAAATACTCACACGCTGAGTCGACACGCTATACATATTATCACGCCTTTTTCCCTGAGACTAGCTAAGTATTTCAACTTGCTTGAACCTTACATATCTCTCTGACTTCCTCTTCACTCATACATGCTCGCTGGTTATGGGTGACTACTAATTATAAAATATAGTATCCTTGTAATAAAGATGTTACTTAATAGCATGTATGAGTGCGTGAGGGTCAAGCAAGTTGAAATACTTAGATAGTCTCGACTTAGCGAATCAAATTTGTGAGTACCAATGCGACGCCACTGAATAGTTATAAAGATAAACATTAAAGATAAAGATCAATTTATCTCTAAAATTATGATTTTTTATAGTTTTGATCCGGGATTTAACCGGTACCTCTTGGTCAGAGTTGACAACTGCACCACAAAGGTAATCGCAAAGTATAAATATTTGTACATCATTGATATATCAAAATTAAACACTAAAGTCCGTCCAGGAGCGCTCAGAAAAACAAAAAGCCATCTCGTAAAAGAAGACCATAACGTTTTGCAATAAGTTTGTTTTAAATTAATTTATGGACTCGAGTATCCTTTTATCGTAATCCGTCGGGAATGGCATAATATTAAACGCAAATAATTTCTGCAGCAACCCTGGGGCAGACGCCCCTGTTTGCGAGATAGAAAAAACCAGTAGTAGTTTGTTCATTTGTAGTATTGTTTACAATTAGGGTCAGACCCCATGGATTAAACATCCCTGACTTTATTACACTTTTCTGCTTTTGTCTGTGTACTTTTGTTTTATCTGTTTTCGAGTTAGTGCGGTGTGTAGCGAGATGAGATGGGTTTGTAAACTAAATTGATATTGGTAGGTATCTAAGTTGGTACAAATATTTGGATAAAAACATTTTTTTCTTTGGTGTCGTCAATGATTGAATGGCCAAGTGTTTTTCGATGGTACTTATCTAATAAAATATGAGATTTTTTATGAAAACCTTTAGTAAAATATCTAATAGGTAGTCCATTTTAATACTTTAATTGGATAGTATCATACTTCTAGAATCATTCTAAATTGATACCACCTATTATATTTAAAGCCTGACCAGAAATATAAAAACCCTGAATTAGAGGCAGCACTTATGCGTTTTATATTGCAACATTATTGAAAGCAGTAGCGGATTTAAAGGATGGGAGCAAGGGGGCATGTGCCCTCCCTCCTCCCCCCCACATCACCGACTGCTATTTTGTGTACATAACACGTACATACTGTGGAGGCAGGTTCCATAACAGTACATATCATATTTAGATTCTAGTTGTTAAAATAACAGGATTTAGATTTAGTATAATAGTTTCTTACAAGTTTATTTCCAAAAAAATAATCCGGCACAATTAGTGATATGCCATTCTTGAAATTTTCAAAGAACAAGCGGAAACTTCCTTAAAAATATCTCGGAAATATACTCGAGAACGGAAAACGATGCCCTTCCCAGAAATAAAAATACTGGATCCGCCCTTGATTGAAAGTCAAACTTTGACAGGAGAAATGACCGATGGGTTTTAAATTAGTTGCCAGTATAAGAAATTAGTTCTATTGCTTTTCCGCATATATTATATATTCCGCAACATAATTTTTTTCATTTCTTTCACAATTTCGATAGTGTATAGATTCCAAAGAGTTCAATTTACACAACATTTTAATACGATTCCGATATGGGATAAAACGGCTGAGCAGATTTCAATAAAATGACATACAGTTAGTTTATAGCCCGAAAACATAAAGGATAAAAATTATTTTGAAACTAGCTTTTGCCCGCGGCTTCGCCCGAGTGAATTTCCCACGGGAACACTGCCGTTTTCCGGTATGAAAGATACCCTATGTCTTTCTCTGTACTTCTATGTGTATGCGAAATTTCAGGAAGATTGGTTCAGTACATAAAGCGTGAAGAGGTAACAAACAAAAAAACTCACTTTCGCATGTATAATATTAGTTAGGATTTCAATGCAGGATGAGCTGAAAAAAGTAAAGAACAACTTTGAATTTTAATTACTTACCGTTGTATTCGTTTTGATCGTGCATATCGCGCTTGTCCCGGCGGCCCAGAGTCTCCCTCCAAATGTTGTAGGGCTCCCGGTAATCCTCGTCAACGACGGCCGGCCTGGAAACAAAGATCATTTCAGCCGACACAAATAACGTATTAAAAGGTCTTCCTTTTTAAACCTCGCTAATTCAATTAAATCACGTACGCATTTTTTTTAGCGGGCGTTTACCAGATTTTGCTTTTACGGTTTAGGGTATTTTATTAGTTGTTTATTTTGAATATATTTTTAAATAAATTGAAGGATCGGTATCAGTTATACTTACTTAAGTTTAATAATAAACTGTTACTATTTTTGTTTATTTCTGCACTATCCCCAATTCCTATCCTATTGAGCCAAAAATTGTATTTATAGTAAAAGCACAGAATAATTAATAGTACTAACGTAGAGAAAGGCCACTCACCGCCCCGCACCTATTTCAAATACCGCACCCTACCCCGCACTTCGTTGTAGAGATCACTTGCATATGTAGTAGTCGATTTGCGAGCGTTATATGGAGTGTAGTAAAAGTTCAGATATTTTGGGTTACTTACCGTAACATGTGGATGGGCGGGCAGTTGGCGAGCGCTAAGGCCAGCCTCGGGGCTCTACGGTTGTTCCTCGAGTTTGAATTCCCGTGTCTCAAAGACGGGCAGAACGGCTTTTTGAGCATATTCGGTATTCGCCGCCTGGCCTTTTTGGTCAGGAGGACAGCTGTTGCGGCTATAAACGCTCCACCCCCCACCAGGGCCCCGCAGGCTAGGCCCACGGAGACCCTAAGGGAGGAGTTTCGTTTTTTTCTGGAGGACGGTGGTGTATCTGTTCTGTAATATTCCTCCAGGAATTCCAACGACGAGTTGACAACCGTGGATACTGTTGACAATAAAGCAATATAAAAATAGTATTTTAAATCTTTATTACGTCGTGCTTGTAACATAGAGACTGAAATTAAATAATGCGTTATGGACCAGCATATTTTTTTAGCAAAAGTGCTTATTTTCTAGCGTATAAAGCAATTTGTGCGCTCAATGTGGGGAGCGCGTGGGGGTCAATCTTTGAAGATTTGAAAGCACCTTGATAACCCAGAGGTATTGAATGAAGGCAAACAGTGCCGTTAAGACTGGGACAATGCGGGGAAATGAATAGGTGTCGCCGGCAGAACTAATTGTTGGGCCACAATAGGACGCCAACTTTGCTGGGTTGGTTTGTATCCGCACCAGACTGACTTATTATGGGTTACGTACTTTTTGTTGATTTTTTAGTTAATTTGGGCTCATTGAAACATTATTTATTAAAAACGATTTTAATTAGAGTAGAACCTTATAGTGTGCCAGTATTTCATTGAAGCACTAGTTCTCATTTTGGGTACTGTAGCGTAGTAGTAAAGGCCCCTGAACCACGGGGTCCCGGGTTCAATTCCCGGTCTGGGTATTGGATGTCTATATTGATGTTGATTTGTTACAACATATTATTATATCCCATAAAACAAGTCTCAAACTGACTTTGGGGGTAGCTTTGTATTCTGTGTAATTTGTCCGTTTATTTTAAGCGTCAATAAGCTGCCTAAAAATGATGAACAAAAGTAAGTTAGATTAGCGAAAGTAAGAAGCATATATGCGCTTCTAAGGTTAACGAGATACCGAGCTTCTCCCTTAACTTTGTTAAAAGTAGTGGTAAATAATTAACGTTTTTAATTGCCGTCCAAATAGAAAATTTAACTTCCAAGCAGATGTAAATTGAACCCAAGTTCCATTTCGGTTGTGATTCCCAACTTCGGAAAGTTTTGAAAGGGAGTAAATGACGGGACTCTTAGCCCAGTTTGTAACGTTTGTAAAAATATGTCTACATATATGCACACTGAAAGCACGGCAAGTATGGCGGGCTGCCAGCGTGATGTACGCCAAGTCTCAGTCGCTCCTGTTAATTTCTAATTGTAGTGGGAAGTGTGCTATCGCGGGTCAACAGCGGCGGTTTATGTCGGATTACGAGAATAACAGATGAACTTCACAAGTTTGTAGTTCTACAGAACTTGGCTGTCATTTCTGCTTATAATTTGTTATTTATAAATAGCTGTATGGATCGTAAGGTATGTGTCTGCCTACCCCCACGGGAAAAAGGCGTGATAATATGTATGTATGTATGAATTCATAGGATATAGGTAAAATGCACATAATACTACTTTTTGTGTTCTGCAATTTAGGCTTTCTAACCATAATAGTACTAAACCTAGTTAAACTAAATAGATTGGGAGTTTACCAAAAAGAAAATTGGAATAGAGGCTCTTATAGAAATAAAAACCGGCCAAGTGCGAGTTACACACGCTTGGAGAGGGATCCTTACAATTCCATTTCGTATAGGTTTTTGTGTAATCTTGATCAGGCAATGAACTTGAATGGTTAATTTTCGTCTTCTTTCATGAATAAAATCAAAACTATTTATTTTACAATAATAACAAAAAATCATTTGTGATCCTCATAACGAGCCCTTTCAATTGATATATAAAACACATAAGGTTTTTTAAGGGTTCTGTTTTTTTCATTTTTGTGCGGAGTCCTAAAAAGGAACTTTGAGTAAATTGCTACTTGTATCATATGGTGTTGCTCGCAGCGTCTGTCTATAGAGAGAGTCTACTAATGAGAGATCTATTGAGAAATAATAATAGCTCAATCCGGAATAGAATCTTGAAGTTCTCGCGATCAGGCCACAACTGATGCGGTTAGCGATCTGTCCAAACTTTAGCTGCAGTTTCAATTATACTCAGTAACAGCCAGGCTACGCCAGTGATATATTAATTTTGTACAAGACTCCAACTTTAAGACACGCAACTGCTCTAGATATCGGCTCGTGGAGTATGCGATTAGGACTAAAATTGAATAATAAGTAATTTCGTTAAAATGGATAATTTAAATGAAAGTACTGCATACATGTACCGAAGTTTTGCATCTTCATTTGAATTAAGGACCACAGTTCTTGTCGGTGGAGTTTTTCAGTCTCTACTTATGAAATGTTCGGTGTAATTTCAGCTTACTTCATAGGACTGTAGGTATTTAGCCAAGATCTTGCTTTCAAACTTGGTTTAAAGTTCTGCACTGCCACATGCATGAGTCAGAGGTGCGCTTGGCACTTGAAAACTACTTTAAGAATAAAGAGCATGAATTTAAATCTGATAATTTATCCTATTAGAAGGAATACATAGGAAGAAATACAACTACTAATAAATATAATTTTGTTTATCAATTTTAAAAACAATACAAAAATAATAAATTCAGCAAAAATAAAATAAAATACTTTTTTATCTATTAAGTTCATTGTTCCCAAAGACTAATTATAATTACAGATATCAAAGATATTGGCTTGCAAAATATGGCATAGCCTCCCACGTACGCGCTATAAATATCAAAAGTAGATATTCCGAATTCAGAGCGTTTATCACCACAATTTTAACAGGAAAATATCTTGAGTAGAAAACAACAGTAAAACCATAAACATTAATTTACATCGATAAGCTTTTAAAAAATTAATTGAGTGAATACATAGGAATAGGTATTACAATCAGAAATAAAACAAATAATTTAGTGTTGAAGTGGCTACTAGAGTATTTTTCGACTGCGAGTTGATTGATGGTTTTATTTGGAATAAAATTTAAAATGTGATTCAATGAAATAATATTCAATGCGATAAATCATATTTTATATTCTGTTGTTTGCAGCATGCATCTGGGCTAGCAAATATTTTGCGATCTTGATCTAATCCATATGCTGTGACGTAACCATAACGTAACGTTTCACGGACGCCCGAGAAGATTCCTCACGATGAGCCCTGGATAATCTTCATCTAGACCTCACGTCAGCTGCCTGATCGCGCATTTATTGAACAGATTATACTGTCTCATGCCACAACATTTTGCACCACAGATGTGCCATGTATATGAACGATGAACGAGGCAAATAAAGGGACCATACAGAATTCAACGCTAAAAAATAAATACTTAGAATTTACGGATTTGGATTTCAGTTTAAAAATAAGCTTATTGTATAGGTAAGATTTAACTCCCACGCAGTCTACGACGCAAATCTCTGATAACAAAGCTTAAATATTATTGGGAAATTTTATATTTATTATATCAAACAATTTCTGAAAAATATATATTTAAAAAAGATCAGCCAAACGCGAGTCGGATCGATACGCTAAGCGTATTGTACCTCAGCTATTTATTTATTAAAGTTTGAAGAATTTATTTCTGGAAATGAGGCCCAGTTGTTAGTGACATTACTTACGAGTATAACTTTGTCATAAGACTATGTCAGACTCAGAAGTTATATATGTAATGTTACTAACAACTGAGCCTCATTGCCAGAAATAAATTCTTCAAACTTTAAACTATTCGTATACTATTGGCTTGCTACTCTACTACCTATCTACCAGTTATCTGTCAGCTATCCCTGTCTGACCAGTTCGTCCATAAAGTGCTCCCATATCGGAGAATGGGTTTTGTTTGCTAATGTTTTCAGGTTTTGTCTATTACAGATTGCTTAGTAAAGAAAGAGCAAAAGAAGCATAGAAAATAAATAAAATCTATGATTTTTGAAAATCTATGCCTTTAACTATAAGGTTAAAATATTGAATGGAAATTATTTTGGAACAAATGTTGTTAAATAAACATGAAAGGCTACATTCACGCGGGTAGCACTTAACAAATATTGCAATGTTATAACAGATTAGTGTAGGCTCCCGTTTTCTGACTGAGCCAAATGAGCAATACTTACATGTCATACCAAAATTATGGAAAAACAAAATTCATTGGGCTTTTATTTCCTCGAAAAATAGCCGAAGTAGAGAGCACGTGCGGTCGACACAGCTGGTATCCAGATCCCAGGACTGTGATATGCCACTACTGACACAAGCAACCCGGGCTCATAAAATGCAGACAGCCGCTTTACTCGCATTATAGCACTCAAAGCATAGACTCAAAGCAATCAAAGAACCATGACAGAGTCAAGCTGCGCTTAAATAGCGGCTTTAATCTCTACTTGCTTTCTACAAATCTAGGATAACGGGACGCTGTCAACGTGAATGTGACCTATATTCACAATTTTATAATAATCATGTGCGAATGGAAATATTTA
Source organism: Ephestia elutella (assembly GCA_018467065.1). Lineage (NCBI taxonomy): Eukaryota > Metazoa > Arthropoda > Insecta > Lepidoptera > Pyralidae > Ephestia > Ephestia elutella. The sequence continues at coordinate 13,614,200 of CM031564.1, forward strand.
ATATTTATTTGGCAGCTTTAACTTTATTTCCTGCCTCATTTTCATTCTCTTGAAAATTGTATATTAATGGAATAAACATAATGTTAAATAAACATACAATTTGTTGTATTTTTGATTACATTTCGCTGAAAATGTTATTTATTCACTTTCCTGAAACCCATTAAGCTTGTTTGTTTGTAGTATTCCATACCGTTAATGAATATTTTTTTCATTTCTTAATGGAATTTTCGTAAAAGCAGCTTTAGTTATTTCTCTATTGTATGTGATTAGATCACGTATTAGATATGTTAGTTTGGTACCTCAAATTATCTATACATGGCAGAGGTCAATCTAATTAAGCGCACACATAACTCAGTAGCGGATAGCTAACTAACAGACAGAGATATCCATAGAAATGGAGATTACGAATGCCAGGCGTTTACCAATCGGATGTACGGTCACGTCAACTGACCCTAATTCGTTGCAATTCCGCTATAACCGCAGCATACACGTCTATCAGGGTGGCTTGATATGAAGTTGACTGTACATTGTGTAAATCGTGCATCAGCATACATTCTGTTCTGTTGGTTTATTTGCGGCTTAGTGCATGTCCAGTTTAGATGAAGCGTTTCTATCTGTGCCGTAGGTATCGTATCTCTCAAACATGAGTCATAAATAGTTCATAAAAAATACGGGTGATAGATAACTTTATTACATCTCAAATACATTTCATTTAGGTATTTACAAATTAAAAACTAAAATACAAGCTAAATTAAAATACCTACTAAAATTAAAAACTAAGGAATACAAAAATAATAATTACAAGTTGTAAAGCCCCTCAAGAGCGTAGCCCCGCGGCAACGTGTCCAAAAGGCTGGCTACATTGCCAAGTTGTATGGCAATGCTTAGCCTTTGGCCAAAGAAGCTGCCAGCCCGTTGGTCACGGGATACCTCGACCAATCTTTTTGAAATAAAAATAAAAAGCTGGCAAGCTGATGGACCCATGGACCCGGGTGATAGTGTTTTTTAAAAACACGATTCCTCGACTATTAGCATTTATTATTTACAAAGTTATTGGTTTAATAACATTTTCCTTCGTTAAGCTGATCAGTAAAAATAAAATTATATTAGAGCCGATTTTGTTTATTATGGATAGAAAATTGTAGTGCTTTTTTGTACTTTGATCGAGGATTACGTCCCTGGTAATCAGATATCTATTTTAGTACGCGTAAGACTTCCTAATTGGAGGATTACGTTTGGCTTATCACGAGCGGAATAATACTTCACTTTTTACATAGGCGGCTATATAAATAATTCGATAGAATATACATATTGAAAACACGATTTCTTAAATCATGTTACGTATGTTACATTAGCTGCTGGTTGCAAATGGAGGAACGTATAAATTCACGTACGTTCATGAGAATAAATTGATTCAAGAGATTTTATTAATGAATTGATAATAGCTAATTTATGTAGGTAGCTAAGGACCTGTAGAAAACAATCAAATATCAGTCACAATACAATTTGATGCAGAGAAACCTAAAAGATCTTATCTTACGACACCATTATGATAACATTATTCTATAGGTAATAAGGCTGATTTTGTCGCACTAATTTTAAGTTGAAAGCCCGCAGCGACCACCACCCACTAGGGGTTGGTCCACTCGAAGTATGAAATAGGTATAAATAACACCAAAACTAAAATTTACACTTCGTTTTATACTAAACTAGCTTTCGCCCGCGGCTTCGCTCGCGTGAATTTTCCACGGGAACAGTGCTTTTTCCCGGGATAAAAGGTACCCTATGTCCTTCTCCGTACTTCCAGCTATGTGTATGCGAAATTTCAGGAAGATTGGTTCAGTAGATAAAGCGTGAAGAGGTAACAAACAAACCAACAAAGAAACTCACTTTCTCATTTATAATATTAGTTAGGATGACCGGTTTTATTAAGACTTTTATTTTTATACCTGAAATTATTTAATACTACCTGCGCAATAGTGCTCTATTCGCGTGGGTATTTTGGGATTAAAAATACCCTATTCCAGGTTATATTCTACTCGTGTACCTTTCAACGAACTTCGTTCAGTAAATTTTACGTGACAGATAATTGAGTTACAAACATACTCACTAGGATTCGTTTTGTAGGATTATCAGTAGGATTAGACAAGAAGATTCATAGACAAGAATAGAAGATTTTTTTTTACAAATTAGGTATGTTTACCAACTGGGAATAATGTAATTGAAATATGTCTTTTCTTTTTTCAGTTTACAGCACTACTCACGCTATGAAATTGATAGGTTGCGGCAGCGGCGGCGGGAGTGCGTCAGAATCAGAACAGGTTTGAGTCGAGTGGAACAACCCCTAGAGCCCCAGCTGATGTTATCCCAGCGACCGCAACGTCACAAGCCGCCCCAAATATAATTGGGGGAACGAAATAATCCAGATCAAAGATTTTCTTTAATTACAAGTTCTTCACTTAGCGGGAGGCGATTTATCACTTAAGACGCGATTTCCTCAAAAGAGCTGTGGATTAATTAGAGAAAGATAAAATTTGTGAAATAGCCGGAGGCTTGCGAGTGCTCAGAACAGATAAGGGAGGTCGATGTGGAGTAATGGATCTATTAGCGTGCCTGGCCGTCCAGTACCCCTCCGAGACTCTCTCTTTTTGTTCGTGCGAAAAATCACCCAATCGTGCTTATGAATCTTCTCTGCTCACTTTTTCGCCCCAAGTAATTTACTCGAATAATTTGTTTATATAAAACATTTGATTCGATAAACTGTTTCGGATTTCCATCCCCGAATTCAGGGAATGTTTATTCCGAGAATTGAGCGTTGATTGGGCTTACGGAAAATGAGTTGGGAATGAATTCCAAATAAATTATCTGATGGTCGTGTTGATTTATTTATATTTAAGATGGGCCATTAAATCAGCTGCTCGAACCGAATGGAAGAGAATATTCATGTGATGAGTGGATTCAGAGAAAATTTATATGGATGTGTACTTACCGGACTTGAAGGTGATCTCGCTGATGAGTATCCACTCGTGTTGGAAGGTAAGCTTGATCACGATGTGCTTGGCGGTGCGGTTCTGTAGGTCGATGTGAACCACTCGCGCGTGCTCAGACACTCTGTCTTGCTTCGGCTCATATGATACGTAATCTTCTTGCCAACGTTCTCCCTCCAGCGAAAAGTACACTTCTGCTTCTCTGAATAACTGTTAAAAAACAAACATTTGTTGTCATTTCGGTAATGTGGAACACAACTGATCGAGTATCTACTTTTTTCTTTTACATCCTCAACAAAAACCTATCAATCCGCATTGTGCTTGCGTGGTGCCCACCCCCCTTATCTATCTGTTACGGGCAACATGATAAGTCTGGTCCCTATGAATAGTGACCGGCCTGTATACATACTGCCCATGTCACATGGGCAATTTGATTAAAATGTCATGCCTAATCACTTTTCCCGGTCAGTATGAATAAGAGCAAATACGTGTTGGGCAAAATAATAAATTTTGATTTTTTTAAAATGAAATGAAGAGTTTTTGTTAGTAGATAACCTAGAATAAGTATAGTATATTCGTTAGTTTATTTCAGGGGCGGTCGAGCTTGCGTGTTTAGTGGGTAGGGGGGGGGGGGGGTCGACATTGTTTAAAAAATAAAACCGTAGCTTAGTTCGGTTATTGGGACCAATCATAGCTGCTGATTATTAAATGGACCACGGGCTGCCGGGCATTATAATAAGGACCGGTCTAAGTAATTAAAAAACTAAAATTTATCAAATAGCCCGATGCTCTTGGGAACTATTCATAATGCCCGGCCCTTATACGGCCCTGATAATCACGTAGCCCGTAACATATCCATAAAAAAGGCCAATACCCCAGCAAGGGTCCATTCAAAATGGCTTTTACGCCTTACACAAGTAAAATCAACAAACCTGTACGTCCTTAGTGAACATGTTGTTAGTGTGGATGTCGACATAATGGAACAACCTAGTGTCAGTAAAGTTGAAGCTGAGTTCCACCTCGTCTTCGGTGAGCATAGTCTTGTTCCAACCGACCCAGCGAGTGCCTGCAATCATTACATTGTTTAAGAGAGGAGTTTCAATATTAGAGTTTCAAAAGACTGTGGTCATGTCTGAATAGTGAGCAAGTAATTATGGAATAGTTTCGCATGACATAGCCTAAAAATATCGAACAAATTGATCCAGCTTTGTACTGTATATCACACCTATACGGTACAGAGCTGATTATTGAATGTTCCCTGAATATCAACCATGATTAGATTTTCTATTGTAGGTGCCAGCATGTTAGTGATGTTGAAATGAAGTTACTCACCCCTTGTATCAGAAGGATCGGGCAATTCAAAATCATTGGGACCAGTCAAAGAGTCAGTTATCTGGCCAAGGCCGTCGGAGAGTTTGCCGTCACGGAGGACGCCGTCGAACGACATATCTTCAAACTTAGCGCCGCCAGTCATTGCTTGCATGTCTCCACCTTTAGGCGCCGAGTATGCCACTAAAGCCTCTGCAGAAATATAGATAATGTAAATGCACCGCCAGTGGCGGCAACCAATCGCTCAGCAGATAACAATTATACATTTACATATTCAAATTAAGAAGCTGCATTGTTGATTTCAGTCGCACAAGCGGAGACGCTTAGCATAATGTCCCGGGACGTCGCAAGCTATGATCGAGATCCTCGTTGTACCTACGTTTCCAGCGGCATCCGTAAAGCTCCACTCGCATGCAGGCTGTGCGCGGATGAGCTGCGTAAGGAAAGAAACGGACTTTGGACGCGATGAACGGAGCTTCCAGAACTGTCTTGTGTGCCGTGTATGTGTTCACGTTTCCAGGGATCAGCTAGAAAGATAGAAAACGTAATGGAGATTCCATTCTGTTGGTAAATATATGGCTACTAGGTATGTTTTTTGGTTATAAATAAGTTAATTTATTGAGAGTCAAACATAGAGCAACACGGTAGTATAAAAAAGCAACGCGGGAAGACTACCTAAGAACTAGGTATTTTATAAAGTTAAACAGAAGCATGAATTCTTTAAATGAACATGAACAGAGATACATTAATCTTTAAGGTAAATTGCGATTACACTTTACTGATTTGGTTGTGTAATATATTTTTATGGCCATTTTAAGCTTTAAAGTTTTTCTACTAGAAGTATTTCCATTAAAGCCTGCGTGTATTTACCCATCACTAATAATATATTTAAAAAAAAACTGCTTGACACACTTAAAATTACATAACTTATAGCTAGGATAGACCGTAGTATAAAGTTTCTATTCCCATTGAGACTAATTTCATATAACGAGGGTGTCACATTTTCCTGTAAGCCTTGTGACCTTCATAATTTTTATGATTTTTTAAAAGAGATTTAAAGAAAGTTTATGTTCTATATAAAGTTCAATAAGTAAGAAAATATGAAATTGTATTAATATGCGTGTAACTTATTATAACAATGATTTGTCAATAAATAATGTACAGGCTTCGTACCTTGGTTCCATTGTAGTCTTTATATCGGACCCAACGGTTGAGAACAGGGCGCCAGTACTCCACTCCGTAGCTCTCGACGAATTCCACCCCGACGGAGTTGGCGAAGCGGCCCTGGGACTCCGTGGCTGTGATGAGGTACTCGTCACGAAGGTCCACTTGCAGGTACTGTCGGCTGTCCGGCAGGATCAGCCCGTTTGGGCACCATGCGCCGCCTCGGATCTCAGTGCGGATCCTGTGATTTTTTTAACCAGAGTAGTATAAAAGTCTATTATAATCAGGAACTACCTATTTTGCTTTATTGTCCGTTTGCGTTATTTTTTTAATTCTAATACATTCATCTACCAAGAAGCGGTTCTAAAATCTTTTTTTCTTTTACATTGGGAAGATTTCCCTTTCATGCTGGTGTGGGAGGGAAAGGGCTTTAAACCTGGGATTCTTCTTATAGGCGACGGGCTAGCAAGCTGTCATTATTTCTGAATCTCGATTCCACAAATAAAAAGTGGCCTTCGAGTGTCAGGACTCTAGGCTTTGTCTACCTCGTAAGGGATAAAAACGTGATATTATATTTGTAATATTTTAGCATTCCAACCAATATAATTTATTTTATTTACACCCATGCTATAAATTCTCTATAAAAGATTCTGAAACAGCTTATTGCCAACATTAAACATCCAGTGTCATTATGACCATTATACTTATCACCTAAATGAGTGTTATATTGTTGTATGTACTACATTTTATTATGCAACTTCTTTGCTTTTTCGATTTTTTCCACGTAAACTTTTCAAACAGCCACATTCTCACTAGGTACTCAATTTGTGCTTTATGAAAAAAAAAAAAGAAAACAACAATATTGGCTCAGCACGCGCGTTAATTTATTAATTAATAGATATTATTCTTGTTTTGAGAACCCTCATTAAACAACAGATGCATTAATAACTATTATACGTGTTCACCAGAACGAAATCACCAAAACTGTTTAAAATGTAGGTAAATTTCAGTTGGTAACAACATCAAACACAAACAATATTGTTCATTCTGCGAATCAAAGCGGAAAATCTATAATTAGATGGTACCTTTAGATAATTACAGGGAAATATTATCACAAACAATTGTACAGACATTAAGGACCCTTGACAGAGCATAAGACAAGAAAATGAAGTAGATTTTAATGGACAAGTAAAACACTCATCAAATAAAGAGGATATAAAGGGAGAGAAATAAAATTTGGATAATGTCTAATGCTTATGACCATAAGCTGTGTAGATATTACATTTTTACCATTTAGGATGTGTCATATTACATTGTTTTCTTCCTAAATAAGCCAAGCATAAAAATATAAAGGACGCGCGTAGACCTTCAAAAATCAAAATCAAAATAAAAAAAAATTATTATTGAAACTTGGCCTTCGAAGAAAGCTCTTTTTCACGTCGAAAACTAATTATTTAATCATAATATATTATGTCTCAAAGCTAAAAACTACTAGCATTTCGGAACGACCACTGATGAGAAGAAATGCCGAAAGAAACTCATGAAACAGTCTTGGTCGCCTAACAGGCCAGAGGGGCTATTTATTAATTTCTCAATCTATGATATGGAAAATATGTTATTTGAATGATTAACATACAGTTTACATTACCATTTTTAATGTATTAAGTAACATTTAAATAGACATAATAGACTAAAAAAGTTATCAAAGTGATTTTAAATAAACATACACTGCTTAACCCCACAACACTAAAATTAATTCTATTTACGGGAAAAGTAAACCTTAGTTTAAATTCTATAAACGCCTTCTAAGAGCACGCCGATGCATAAGCAAATAAAATTAGCGTTATAGTCCGAGTAAATAGTCTCAAACGTTTCGGTGTTTCGTTTGTCAACAGACGGCGGGACAGTGCCTAGGCCGTTTCATTTGAATATCTCGACTGCGATCTCATCAGGAGGTAGCCGGGAACAAAGAGCGCTAAACGGTGAATTAACGTAGCATTTCCTAAACCGACTCTGACCCTATGTAAAGTGGCTCAGTTGATAAGGCTTTGGCACATCCGTCCGTACTTACATCTTGTTATCTTTAGGGAGTCAAGCACCTAAAGGCTTTTGTAGGATCACGGCCGCTCCGAATTCATATGAAAATTTAATTTTCTGTTAGTGAATTTCTGAAACGGCATGCGAGTTTTCGCGCTCTATTGTCTCGTGTGGCTTATGCGGGCTCAGGGCCCAATGTGAACCCCTTTGTTAATTGTTTGAGCTAAATATGAGCATTGCGGTTTCGACATTCTCAATTATTGTAACGACTTGGTAACATATCACTTATTGTTTGTGAACAATAGACAGACGCCTCGTGTATTGATTTCACGGTTTGTCGGGAATTTGCGGAAGGGCGGTTTAATTTTACAAAGTGCGGTGTTCTGTGGAACTATTGGACAAAGTATCTGTTCGTGAATTTCATTAGATCTTTTGATTGAAAGATCGGTGAATGTTTTCTCAACACAATAATACACTATACATAAAACTTTGAATTGTGTGTTCCATTTGAATATTATTCGGCTTGTGGTATCTATGTATTTTTGTAACTAAGATTATTTATTTTTTCAAGTACCAGTCCTTTAAATCAAATGTCTATTTAAATACTAGAATAAAAAAATAACAATATCGATAAATTCTCGTTTACAACCTTTCTCGCCCCCACAAATATCTGAATAAAATATTGCTCGCCGCGTACCTAACAGGGTTTTTTTAAAGGTAAATAAATATCGTTACCTGGAGCTGAGAGGAGAAACGCTCTGGTCATAGCTGGAGCTGGCGGAGAGCGATTCGTTGGAGATCATGCCGCTCTCCATGCCCAGCGGCACTTCGCACGTGCCCACTTCGGCTGAAACAAGCAAACATGATACAATAAAATAAATAAAAATTCTTTATTTGTTCCAAAAAACGTAGTGTTATTTAATAATAGGAGACCAGGGAACTCTTTTAAGCAAAAAGCCTCTGCCAGAGATACCCGCTCTTTCCTGATGACTGTTAAAAAGAAATTTTAGTTACATACCATAACCAGATATGTCATCGATATTATCATATGATAGGATAAAATCTTTAGTCACACATTTTCATCGGATTTACATTCAAATTGAACTTTTAACATTCTTTTTGAATATATGTCACTTACATATATTAATAAAATCGACTCCGCTACTAAATGTCGAAGTATGTAACTTCGATGTACGTTATTTCTAAAGTATGTGAGTACCATGTACGATAGTTCTAATCCCATGAGTATGAGCATAATATGAGAATACTTAAGAAATAACGTACATCGACGTCACATACTTCGATATCCAGTAGCGGAGTCGACCAACTATAGAGGTAGTCAAACTATAGATAGTTTTACATATTCCAATGTCTTCACGTGCTCGTACTGATAGTTCTTCAATGCATTTTGCGCTGATACAAATGCAATCTCTAGTAATGTTGTAATTTTATTTCATGTCGATGAAAAAGCTGTTTAATATGCTGCAATGCCTAATATAAATTTTTGAAACAATACCCACAGGAAGCAAACAATCAATCATCATTGTTCTTTAAAATGACGCTGTATTTAAAAAGGCCCGGAGCACAGCGCGGCGAAAAAATTACCTTTTTTATTTTATTTTCCAAACATGTATTTGCTTTCCAAGGTTTATTTAAGAGCAAATGGAGGCCAGAATTTGTTTGGTTGGTATTGTTAAATTTATAATTTAGCTCTAAGACAAAAAATATGCGATCTCAGGATGTTTTAAATTCTGGGTTAATATAGGTAAATTTATTATCTATTTGGATAAAATCTTCTATTTTCTTCCAAGTTCGTGCGATAGAGAAGGCTGAATAGTTGAATCATATTTGCATATCATCAAACATAGACTTTGTTATAACCAATGACCAGTCAAATTAAAATCTTATTGTTTTTTCCAGTTCCAGTTTAGTACATTTCAGTATTTGCTAGATATACCGTTGGTAGTTTTAATACCTACATAATAAATAATACAAGAACAAAAACAAGAAAAAAAAAAAAACAAATCTTAACAGACTTTTTAGAATTCATTAATTAGCATTTATTGGAAGTCTATTACAATACAACGAAATGAAGTCTGAAGATCAATTAAGGAGTTTATAAGCTTATTGGACTCGTTGGATAATTGGTTTCTAGGAAATAATCTTACAAAGTGTAAGATCATTTCTTAGAAGCCATTATCTAAGGGAAACTCAAAAATTAAACGCTACAAATATATTGCGATGCTAAAATATATCTTGAAGCTGAAAAGCTCCAATTAGCATACTAGAATAATTGTGATATGCGTGCGTGACATTATTTAACAGGTACAAAGGGATCCGCCTTGTCTTTGTACTGAACCAGCGCAGACCAGAGGAGGGGGCGGGGAAACAACCCCAAATTTTTGTTTGTTTTCCTGCTTTTAATAAAACGAAAATATAATACACGACGGCAGAGAGGTACAAAGGGAGAAATTCAAATTCGTTTTTGTACGCGGCATTGTTTTTACAAACGTATGTTTATTTTGTCGTTTCGTTACCTTGCCTCCTTTTATGTAAGTAATCGTATCGCGAGATTCTTGTTGGTAAAAATGTCATTTATTCGTATTATTTGCTCGACGACCATGCTCCGGTAGATATTTTGAATTGTCTTATTCTCTTTGATGTGTTTGCCTTTATCTCAATAACGGCCATTTTAAGGTTTTGTTTTGGGTAGGTAATGATATGCGGATTATACTTCGATGTAGAAGACGATTTAAAGGTAATGTAGTGCATGAGAACTGTGATTTTTTTGTAGATCACGAGTTTGCAGCAACAGATGTGGTGTGACGTTAATCTCGCAGGCGAATGTGAGCGCTGCTCAACCTAATCCACCGCCGCGCCACGTGATAAATGACACAGGAACAAATTACGTGAAACTGGCGGGAGAAAAACAAACAATTTATTACGAAGACAAATTAGCCGCAAGACCGCTGTCGCAAGGTGATTTTAATTATAACATGATAATACTTATTTACCCGAAGTAAATTTTGTATGAAGTTGTCTCCGGTTTAATCTCCGCTCATCTACGCATCTTCTTACTTACACGTGTATTGAAATTTAAACCCTGAAATGCGAGTCGTGCTCTTGTGCCTTAAATAGTTACCAGCATAAGATATTGACGTAGGTACCTACATTAGTATTGAAAGCCTCAAAGTAATGCAAATTATAACTAGTGCACGCTCATTATCAATATTTTTTATTTTTCAGTGTATTTTGCGGAACAAACAAATTTCAATGGAATGCTTCCATTTTAGCGCAATGTATTTATAGTTTTCTCAGTGACCAGTTGGCAATGGCCTGTATTGTATAGTTCGTGAGGCCTACATGAGTTTTCCGTCGTCGTCGGGCCATCCAGTAAAGACCACAGCTTTTTGCCCTAATGGCCACTCACACTACTTCGTAATGGAGTTATTAATTTATAGAGTTATAAAGAGTTGAGAGGGTAGACGATTTGAAAGCATATATAGGTATCAACTATGACCTAGAGCTCCGCTTATGTTGGATAATCCGGGGCCCTATTTTTGAAAGTGTGACTCACCAAAAATGCGTGAGCCGAATGATTTTTCATTCGATATCCATTATTCCGTATTTTTGAATTGTCTATGTCAAATAATTTGCAACGAGTGGTCTAGACCACTCGTTTTCGTATGATTTGGTAGTCGAACGTTTTTTACGTCAAAATCAAGAATGACATAGACAACCGGATACGGATATTAGAATTTCATTTTTGCGTTCCGTTTAACGCTTAGGTACGTTCTCTTTAATTGAAAATTTACAAACATTTTTTATGATTCGTTACCGATTCGGTTTTCATTGCGTAGAATGGAGCAGAAATTATTTCTCGCATTATTTTCATGTCACTGGCAACATTGCTAGACGTGTGATTTAAAAAATACGGCTTTCATGTTTTTAGTAAAATAGTAGGACGAGTGCGACATAATAGTCTATTCGTTTTCGGCGGTATGTCATAGATATTTTCAAAGAACAAACGGGGTAAGCTAAATAAAACCGTTTAAAATAGGGCCCCAGGACAAAAAAAAACTATATTAATTGTTGACTTTGTGATTTACTTTAGTGAAGAAATAAATACTCATTTAAAACTAAGTACAAATATTGTATCAAAAACTCACTATGTCCAATTAATTAAGTATATAAGCAGGATAGAGGATGTGTGTATATTCGTCCACATACACACTCATTTAATTGTAAGACATATGTTGTAAAGTGACGTTTTTGGAGAAAATGCAGCAGTTGAGTTTGTTGCGCCGCCTCTTCTCCACTTGCGCTTTGGAAGCGGTGGTAACCTTAGCTTTAAGTAATTTTATGACGTCAACTAACTAAAAAATAAGAATGACGATTTATAAGTGCTATTTTAAGCCTATATAAATAAAATCAATTGACTTTGACTTTGAACGACACGTCAAAATGTTTTGACGTGACACTCTTGTCGGGTCTACGATAATTTTATGCTTAAAATGCTTGCCATCCGACCTTCACATTAATTTTTGGATGTTTGTTCCCGTTTTATCTCTTTTACGACTAGTGCTTGAATTTATAAGGGCCTTTACAACGTCATAAACGTATCCCAAAGCCATTGAGACTGTGATCGATTTTTCAATAACACTAGCGAGAATATTATTCATTTAAAACCATTTTCGTTGGCTTTAAAGATATGTTTTCAAGCTTTTTCTAAGCTACTTTCATTTTTCATTTTGCTACTAGTCCAGCAAATAAGTATCTAGGATGGAAGTAATAAGTATATAGTATTAATTACTTCCATGGTATCTAGTTTGCATTGCAAGTATCAAAATCTATATTGAAACATATAAAGATCATAAAATATGTGATAATAAAAAAGGATATCAATGTCAAAAGTCATTCATGCTTTACACGCTCTCTGTAAGACTCACGTTGGTTGTAACGGCCGAAGCCATTTTAATATTTTTTTTATTCAGTAATAATTAAATATGGTATCCTTCGGCAACAAGGACTTTCGAGCTCGAGTGGAGCCGCAGGCAACAGCTGGTTTCAATATATTGTTGTACAAGAAATAACATTCATTTTATTAAAAACAGACATTTTATTACAGGCGAACTCTCATCATTCTCATCAAATGAGGGAAAATTTCGAGAACCTTACGTGTTTTATAACATGATTAAAAGTTTTAATCATATGTACTTACCCATCACAGAACCCTGTTACAAGGAAATTTAATTACGATGCTCAGTATAAGCGCACGCGCGACTTTTATTAACACCTACGGAATGTATAAGCAGATATTACGTCAATGTTTTTTTTTAATCAAAATCAGTTTTATAAAAAAATAATTTACAAAAATATTTTGTTTTAATTTCGTGCAATAAAAACTGCGTGGTATGGCCCAATTACATAAATTGTATTGTTGTTTTTAGGTAGGTAATTTGATATAGGTAATATTGTTTATACATAATGAGACCTTCAAACGAGGCGTAGAATTACATTGTTATCTAGACATTGTTGTAGACGTCCAATATGTTATTACATAGTAGTATGTATTATTTTATGTAATTAACAAAAGCAGCTTAAAGACCGCAATCTCCAACAAATCTAGTGAAGAATTACCTTCAATTTGCAGTTGCCCTGGGGGCTGGCTAAACTTGCTACCTCATTACATTAATTGCCAGTCGCAAAGGAGAATTACTATTAAAAATTCATTGTTTTTAGCCTTCCTCCAACTTCGGTCGAATAGCATTATTAATGTTTAATTCTGCTGAGACGCCGCGCCTAATGCCCTAATTTAAAATTCTTACGAAACTTAATATTTGAACGAGGCAGGCCCCCTAAGGATACTATGCCTACTAAAAACATTTTAGCATTTCCGATTGTTCGCAGCTATTTTCATTACAAAGCTGCGTAAATGGGTGGGTCGGTTACAGGGTGTCGAGAGTAAGCCGCAGTGTAGCGAGGGAACTGCTGAATTTTTGCGCCAACCTGGGCCGGAGCGAGGTATCGCGGTACGGGACTAGACTTGCACGCTCAGTGGTACATAAATTTTCCGGCGGTACCGCATCGGAACCGCAGTAGCCAGCTCGAACGACCTCCGTACCTCGTACGTGTTGCGCTGCCAAATAAAATGTCGAACGAACCCTATGTTTAACATTTACAGAACTCCTTCTCGTTTGGGCACGCTAAATGACATGATGGGCTTTCTATTACAAAGAGTATTTTGTATCGTCATAATATAATTTGCGTTTTTCCTATTACTTTGTTTTCGGGTTGCAGAACGTTACGGTGAATATATTTCTTGAGGACTTTATTACGTTAGATTATGGGAAAATTATGAAGGCCTTATCAAATGTGTGTACTTATAGGTTACAATCTGAGTGTTTTATAAAATATATGGAGGATGAAGGAAGTGGTTCAAGTAGCTAATAATAATAATTTTATCAGTTTACTATATACTGATATTTTTTTTAATTACATTAATTACACAGGCCTACAATGGTTTTCCCTTTTCATTTCTGAGTAACGTTTTCGATAGATTTTGACACGCTGATTACGAGAAAAATAGTAAAAAAAATCCTTCACGTCAGACTTTTATCTTATTTATAGTTTTAGATTTTGTTCAAAATTGGCCGGAGAGCTCCCTTTAAAAATTGATAGAAAAATATTAAACGAGTTTTATCAAATTGCTACTGCATTAAATAAATCTATTAATATGATGAATATAATCATGATTCATAATTTGCTAATCACTTCATAATTAGTATAAGAAATATGTCTTTATTGCGCTGAAAAGGGGTGATTTTAGCCTCGTTAAGTAATGAGCGTATTAAATACAGATATAACTATATTGTTATGTACAATTTTATGTCAATTCGTAGAAGAGGGTACACGTAGTTAATTATAATTATATTATTTTTGGTATAAATACCCACACCATTTTAGAAAAATCACAGTTTCTTTGTGCACTGGACAACGCAAACTTAAAAATGTCATCACGTAATTGTTTGAATTCTCCCGATAGTTTTTGTTATATTTGTGGGAAATTTGTGACGGTAAAACAACGAGCAAGCATAACAGACTTTGTGAAGAATGTTTACTTCATGTATTTTGGACTTACCATCAGCAACCAGGACAAACCTTGGACACCTCATAAAGTTTGTACTACATGTGTTCGAGAGCTTCGCAAGTGGTCAAAAGGACAGAACATGTATTTTGGACTTACATTGTGGCCAAAATGATAACAAATTTTGGCTTGATGGGCTGTTCTATGACCATTAAGCTTCACTTCCTGAATTCGCACATTGACTATTTTCCGGAAAATTTAGGAGCCGTTAGCGAAGAACAGGGTGAAAGATTTCATCAGGACTTGAAGGACATGGAAAAGAGGTATCAGGGAAGATGGAATCCTAATATGTTAGCGGACTACTGTTGGCTTTTGAAGCGAGATGAGCCAAACCGGAAATTTAAGAGAAAATCACAAAACAGAAGCTTCGGAGAAAAAAGAACAAGGTTTCACAAGGATGATTAACGTGTTTACGAATTAAGCAACTTATTAATTAATTTATATTGTACAAAAATTTATTATCATAACTAAGTATTTTTTAATAAATATTTTTTTATTGTAAAAAAATGTATTTTATTGCAATTTTGGTTCATGGTCAATAACTAAAAATCTGGACGTGATGAAGAAAAACTGATTACATATTTGTAATCAGCGTATCAAACTTAGTCAATATCAGTTATTAAACTGAAAAGGGGAATTCATGACCTAAAATTTGTAGGCCTGTGTTATCTTTAAATGTTATTTCTGTGTGTAAGAAATAAGAATGTATCTCATATGTATCTATTGATATAGTAGCATCGCAGAATGACGACTTACAACAATATCCTCAATCAAGTCCAAACAAATGAACAAGATTGTTGTATAACTTATCAAGCTAAATAAATGAGCTTAGGAATTCCCGTCTCTGCTCAGAACATAGTTGAACAAACTTGAGTCGAGTATGCAACTCCGTGTATACCTAGTTCTGGAAATACTTGAACATAATTTTTAATCAACTTGTTTTACGAAAATAAAATTGGAACTTAACTAATAAAAAAAAAAAAAATACTATTATAATACTAGACGTCACTGAAATTATGTTACCCGGGGTAACACATGTCAAGGTGGGAATTAACATACTCCTTTTTTTTGGTTTTAGTCCTTTAAAAAAAACGAAAGCATTGAAAAGCTGCAAAATAAGTGTACCTCCAAATATCAGTACTACTACACTAACATCTCTCTACACCATAGACATAGAAAAAAAAATCAATAAAATTAAAAAAAAATTTGCTAGCTCTATGCTCTACACTCAATCAGTAATCATCTCTACATTCAAATTCTAAATTATGTACAGTGGACAGCACATCAACTTTCTCAAATTCAGTCTAAATTCGCCGCTATCACCGTCGCATAGAGATAATCAAGGGTAACTTGTAATGCTTCAGGCTAAAGCCTGATTCGGAAAGTTTAATTTATCAAAAATGAAAAAGTGAAGGAAGTGGAAATATTAATATTCACTTGAAAGGAAGGGAAGTGTAACTGTTGGATAAATAATTCATACTAGAATTAAAGAACTTAACGGAGTTTCTCTTAACGAGCGGCTTAATGAAACTGTTTGCTGGAGCAATTTATCCAATTCGGAAGTACGTTTTCAAATTGCATGGATCAAAAGTAACATTTTATGAATGTAATTTATGTAGGTACCTACTTATAATATATATTCCATTCTTATATGTATACTCGTATACAATTATACGCTGACTATTGAGGGAAAAATCGAATTGCTTATATGGACGTGCAACAATTCATAAAAATAAAGATGGCATAATTGAAAACTTTATTCAATAAATAAAATCGGTCATTTTTATCGGCACCAATTTTTTAAAAACTACAAACTATTTGGAATGTCCACTGCTGAAAAATACCGCCGAGAGGAATTCGGTATTGTTTCCCATGTGCCTGAGGGTTTCGTTTGTTTTTAGTTCTCTGCATGGTATCGAAAATCATAATATCGAATACCTTCGAAACAATGGAAGTGCTGGCTGTTTGCTGCCGGGATGAAATAATCAATACCTATCTCAAATTGTATTGAATCTGTATTTTCGACAGATAGTATTTGGATTCTGATAGATGCATTATTTTATATTGCACCATTTACAGAAAAAATACAAGAGATGTAACAAAAATTAAAAAATACAATAATGAGCGCAAAGGCGATGCGATAATTCTATCGCAAATACAATTTTTTTCAGCCAACTTTTGGCTAACTGGTAGTTCTAGAAATTAGCATATTCAGTCAAAAAATAAATGTCTAACACCTATTACATCAATTGACGCATCCTTACATCAGTTCTTATTTCTTCTTCTTCTTCTTATATAAATGGAATATAGGTTTAAGCAGATAAGGTATTTAATAATATACCTCACTTTTTCAGTAAATTTTACAATAGGTACGTTAGAATCGAGTTGGTAGAAATTATTATGAAGATAAGTAAAAAAGGTTAAAGTTTTTTTTTTATAACATAGGGCGGCAAACGAGCAAGCGGGTCACCTGATGGTAAGCGATCACCGCTGCCCATGGACTACTGCAAAAGTAAGTTGAAAATAAAATAAGAGAAAAGTAAGCGTACACAAACTGAAATTCAATCTGGAATTTAAGAGCAGATTTAAAATTTGCAATTTGCCGCATAAACCGCCAGGTTAGTATCTGCATAGAAGTAGGTAACCCACTTACATGTCCCTTTAGAATAACGGCCTCCTCCCGTTATTCTTTGGAGAATTCGCTCTTATTAAACAAACATCGAATTAAATAATCCTAAAAAAATAAATTTAAAATGTGGAAAATTTATAGCAGTGAAAATAATTTATCTGCATCCAATAAGCGAGTACATACTGAATTTAAAAATGAACAAGAAAAAATCAAGTGCTGAAGAACCTTATAGATGTCGTGCGACCATTTTGCAAGTCATTACACAATTTATCCGAAATGTGTCTACAAATGAGAATAAAATCAACAAATCGCTGCTCAGACAGGAATATTCCAAGCTAATAATACAATGATAAATAATGCAATAGTGGATCTGCCCTCTAATGGACGAACAGTGAAAAAAACAAGCGGCCGAGAGCTTGAAATACGATCAAATATTAACATCGTCTAGTAAGACCCCAGAACATTATAAAAAAACGGCGGATTTGAATCATTGACTGTAAAGTCCAAATATAACTTTGAAGCCCTTATTGATGATACTGAATATCGTGAGTTTCGATTTTGACGCAAGGCGTTAAGTAATTGACACTTTGAGGTCTACGGATCTACTTGTGGTCTGCAATGGACGCAAACAATAATCTTCTATTGTGTCTGCGAGATCGAAGTTAACTTTAAATTTTATCTGTCTATTAATATTCATGTTATAAATTGATATTGTATTGATCACAAGTGTAAATATAAATAAAGAAACTGTTATGTCATAAAAGGTAAAAAAAATGTTGATCTCCTGATTAGTACTATAAAAATTTATTGTACTAATCAGGAGATAAACATTATTTTTTAGCTTAGTTATTTTAAAACCTGCCAAGGCGGTTTCTACCCACGCGCAGTTTACGGAGGTTTAACATTAATGATCATACTTTAAAAGATGAACAGACTTAGCTAAGATACTAAATTTCTCGCTTCAACAAGAACTTTATAAGCTTTGACTTACATTTCCAATAAGTCAGATGTATTAACCCGTCACACACATAGCCAGTCCATCGGAATGTTATCAATCCATTAGTCAGATAGTTACTCCTTTGACGTCTGGGCAGAATTATCTCCAATCTGAACCTACAGATAGCTGTGCGTGCATTGGCTAGGACATATTGGCATACTCTCTTCGTAATGAAGTACCATAACATTGACGTGTCTACTTGCCGACAATACGATTTACTGTTATATAACTATAAAGATCTGTGATTGTTCTAGAGACCGACCGAATATTTCGGTTTTGGCCAGTTTCGGCCTTAAAACAACAAAAAAGCTTATGTATTTACGCAAATAAGTCGCTTTCCTATTAAAACTTAATTAATTTTATATTTAAATATATTTTTTTAGTTTTTGTTTAGGCCTAAATCCAGTTTTACTAGACCGTTTTATGGGACAGAAAAAGATTGCACTTGTGTTCTCCAGGGTACAAAGTATAAAATAAAGTTCCCTCGTCTGTACGCTTAGATCTTTATAAACTACGCAAATGATTGTGATGCCGTTTTCACTATAACTTATTCTTCAGGATGATTTGTAGACATAATAGATACCTGTGCGGAGCGAGCATAGGTAGGACTTAGGTTCATGTGATTGTGGTTTGTAACAAACAGAAAGCCTTTGACAAAGAGTTAATTTGATTTATAAGCGGCAAGATTCTATTTACAAACGGTGACCGCTTCAATAGAATTTCATCACATATTGCTTTGTGCACATATTGTTTCGTCACAAAGCAATATGTGATGAAATTCTATTGAAACGGTATTGTATTGACTTTGATATTTAATGAAATAGTTGACCATAAAATTAATGATTGAAAATGATTTAATGCACAGATATATATTAGACACAATGCCATATATTAATTCTGTGATAATGCCTAAGCCATTTTATTAGGTTTTTTGGATGAACGTTGCGACTTTTGGATGCAGATCGAGCTTATAGGCACCATTTCCATATTTCTTATAGTTTAGCTGTTCTGTTAAGGTTCTTCATCAGGTGTTCCAGTTTTCAAAACAAATTATAGCCTAAATGTTGCCCAGGCTTAATAGCTATACAACAATAAAGTTTCATTCAAATCGGTTCAGTACTTTCGGAGATTAGCGTGATCATACATACAGACAGACAGACAAAAAATTAAAAAAATTTTTTCTTGCTTTTTATTATTTCTTTTTATGTGTCCCTTTATCCATTTCAGTCAAAAATACAAAATGTACAGACAAAATATTTTTACTGTCTTATTATATGTATAGATTATAGAAGTACAACTGCAAGGCATAAGTAGATACATAGCAAGATATAATTACGTTCTGAATATTTTGTATGTATTTAATTGCCAGAGGGTGGGCATTTTTATTAAGTAATAAAATATTTACATATTTCGACAATATATAAAGGTACTTCCCCATGTTTTCCCTCAAACATTTTCTCGCAAAGTTTTCCTCCATCGGCAGACTCATAATTTTATTTCGCATCAAGTTACGTTCATTAGAATTTATAATGATTAGAAGAACCGAAGACTGCCACAAAATATGATGATACATATGGTGCGTCTTTATTACAGTGTATGCGAACACAAAATGTGGTTGGTAACATCTCGGGGCGCGCGCCGCGTCTCAGACATTAGGCAGAAATTAATGAGGTGGCACGACACTGACACTCTGACAGACTTCCAGCATCCGACACCTCCGAAAGGGTTGTTCATCTTACGAAATAGAGGGCGACACCGTAGAGTAAGGTACATGGGCGACACTGTTTTGGTTATGCGGGGCGGTGAAATGGGATCTAAAAATACTATTATTGTGGGGTTAAAAAAAAACATTATAATTTTCCAGCACTGCTTTCAATTAAATACTAACAATTACGTGAATTCATAGTTTGATTATATCATTTCAGTAGTACACACGTTGAATTTAAGACATATCAGTTCGCCAATACGAAATAGTGAGGATTCACACAAGCACTTCTTTTAAAAACAGTAGAATAAAACGAACGACGTGCCGGCTTTTGACCCACGTACACTGACATAGTGATTCAATGTTTATTATTATTGGCTCCCTTTATCTCTGGACTTTATATGAAGTAAGAATGATAAGTTCTAATAGACTATAAATTATGTAACAGTGTATGCAGGATTTGTAACATTAAGTATACATACAAGATGATCTCAAGTATCCATACTAATATTATAAATGCGAAAGTTTGGATGTGAATTTGTGAGTTTGTGAATTTGTGAGTTTGTGAGGATGTTTGTTACTCAATCACGCAAAATCTACTGGACGGATTTCGATGAAATTTGGTACAGAGGTAGATAATGACCTGGAATAGCACATAGGCTACTTTTTATCCCGGGAAAAAGCACTGTTCCCGTGGGAAATTCACGCGGGCGAAGCCGCGGGCAAAAGCTAGTTGATACATATAAATAAAGATTTTAGGGGTAATTTCAAGTGATGAAACTGAACAATTCTCCCCAAGCCACAAAGGTCTGGAGACGTGATTATTTTTTAATCCAATACGAGTATTATTACACTCCGATTTACTAGTTTTCCTATTTTACAGTTAAAAATTAAATAAATTACGTTATCAAATTGCATCCAATGGGTGGTGTAATTGATTTACAAAGGAAAGGCCAGAGAATATAGAGGAAACTAGGTATGCCTATAGGAAGTAGAAAATAAATAGCTATTACTTTTCGGAACATTTTACTTTAAAGACTTCCTACTTGAAATACAAAAGGCATACCCTAAAGTGTGCAAAGTTCCTAGTAATTTATTGTCTATGAGAACCATTACTTAAGGACAGAACGAAGTTACTTTTGAAAGGGAATCGTAACTACCATCCCTAAGATTGTAATTGTTTTGTTTACTGGTCTCGCTCCACTTTGTTTGTTTCATGTGGAGTTAAAGTTAACTGTAATTGTTTGCGCTAACTCCTTATGTTACTGCTATGTGCGAGTTGTAAATAGCAACGTGTTACATTGTTCACACAAGATTTCCGTCTTAGCTACGGTCCAGTGATCTAAGTGGGTCGTAACGGACGCTATTACCAACTCTCCACTTTGATATACATTCATATCTCTATTCGAATACAACCAAGCGAGAGTTGTTTGTTGAAACCATAGAGCTAGCAAAAAAAAATTAAATGGATGAAACCATAGAGCCAGTAAAAAAAAAAAAAATCCTATAGGTATCTATGGTTGAAATGCACATCTTAAACCACTAGATAGATTTGAATATTTTCCGTTTAGGATTGAAAGTATATAATTTGAGGGAGTTTAAAAGTAACTGGCTATTCACTATTCATCCGCATTGATTTAAATTCTAGCACAACACACAAGATAGATATATAGATCAACACTTTATTGCACCATTTACAGATAAAGAATATACAAAGTAGGGACAAAAGTAAATACATAAATGAGTGCAAAGGCGGGCTTATCGCAAAGGCAATATCTTTCACAAGCCATATCAGGTGTTTTTAGTTATTATGTAATCTATTTAGTAAACTATAAAACCACAACGAAACACGAGTTGCCAACGACGAGTGTTAGAGTGGAGACTATGAGAGGAAGGGGTCGTCTAGTAGAGAGATGGGTGAACGATATCAGAAAGTATGTCTGTCATAACTGAAAGAGGAAGGCTAGAGACAGGGAGTAATGTCTCTCTCTAGCCTTCCTCATTCAGAGTCAGACCAAGAAAACGCTGCAATGATGATGATGAAAACCACAATTTGATTTAGTTACAATGCTAAATAAATTAATTCAGATTTTTTTTTACTTTGTTCTGGAAAATCAAAAAATAACGTACTAGAAAAGCGGTGTAATAATTGGTTTTCAATAAAGTAGACGTTTTACGTTTTCAGTTCTCACCACAAGTATTGATTTAATCTTCAGGGACCCTCTTCAGTCATAAATTGTGAGTTTTTCAAATTTTCAATTAATTCAAGCGTGATTCAATGCGAAATCTCTTATCAAATGATTTTATTCCCCTCTTTTTCTCTTCCAATGTTTTTTCGTTATAATGAAAGCACACAAAATTTTCAATGCAAATACCTTGTTACACTTATGTCGAAACTTGGCAGGTAAAGTTATTAGGTTATTTATTATTAATTATGAATTAATATAATAATATTAAATTAATATTATTAATTGTTATTTCAATTTTTTTGTAGCGGCGTATCAAGATGAAACCTAGATTTTAAGAAGAGATTAACCTTTAACAATACGACTGTGAAACCCCTAGTCCAGTAGTTTTTGCGTGATATGCATACAAACATTCTAAAAAAAACGTATTAGCTTCTATTGACCCTATAAAGACCTATTTATTTTTCTTAAATATATCTTATGTACAGATACAAAGAGACACGTATGTATTGTCCTAAATGTATATTCCCTCAAAATTCACAGAATTAAGCATCCCTCACACGTTTGCCAGCAAGCACCGTGGTATGTACCCAGCTTGTTTCCTGAGCATTATCTTCTCTCACACAATTAACGAACACGACACGACACAACATACCTACACGTTCAGTTAATTACTACCAGTTGTTTAACGCAATTGCGAGGGTGAATAGTAGATAGAGAAAAAACATGGTGACGACTCTAAAGAAGATTTTATAAATAGGTGTTTCTAAGAACCTCATTTAATAATTATTTTGTTACATTCGTCGGTGGAATACTTATTTGATCTTGAATTTCTTTGAATTTTTTTTTTGTAGTTTCTATAGAAAATCGCTGCCGTTTAATGTGGAAAGACCTGACATTTTTTTACTTATCTGCTCATCTTTTTCTTTGAAGGCAACATTTCTTTGGTTCCTCTAGTAAGAAATAAAGCGGACTATCTTTAAAGAATCTAATACAGGTTATACTTAGAAGTCTATTTTGTAATGATATTAAAAAAATTCTAGTTCATCTTTGAAGTCGACATTGAAGAGTATCTATCTGCCAAGATGAAAGAAGCCAGTTCTTGTTAAAATTATTCTTAATACATAAAAAAATAACTTTATTTTGGCTTGGCGGTGATGGTCTGAGCTCCGAGCCATCTGTTGAAATATGCAAGCCTGTAATCTTGAAAAGTTTTCATGCGAATGAAATAGGGCACATAGGATTTTGAAGAAATCGTACTTACCTGCTAAGAGTTAAATATAAAAAAAAGGAATACCTATACGTACATGCCTACTTATACTAAAAGACATGTTTTCGCCTCGAGTCTAATTAGAGTATTCACAAGTGAAGATAAAAATGTGTTAGCTGACTGAATATTTGAAAAAAAGAATGTCCTGTCAAGATGAAGCATGAAACCCTTCAGTCTTGAGTAGTCTGTGGTAGACTGCATCAGCGATGGGTTGTGATGGTTGTATTGTGCGCGTAGCTTTACATAATGTTTATGTGATCTATTGTGTTTCCATGTATAAAGTGTAGAAATATGATCCATGTATTATAAAAGGGGTTTGTAAACATAAATCTACGAGTTTTATTCAGAGTAGATAAGATCAGAAGTGCGATTCGAATCATTCATATTAAAACCGCGCCAAATCACGGATCAATTTTTCCTTGGAAAATGGAACGTGTTTTGTTTTTCTTAATTATTTGAATTTTCGTGACCATCGCGATTCAATTGTTTTTACGCTGTACGATGTTCTTATTTTTTCTATGGTTTTTATTAGTTTGAATTTTATAGCGCACTTTTCATGTTATTTGTTTTGAAATAAAAAAAAAGATATGAATGTTGGATAGTGAGTTGAGATTGACAATTCACTTATTATGAAAATCAATTTGTGCGTGTTATGCATTGTTGCATGCAGATAATTTTTGCAATAGTTGTGGTCGGATATTACCATATGACGGGATCCGTAAAATGCGTTTGATTTTAAATTCACCATCACAACCTTGCGTTGCATTGGAAGCTACACGCCACTACTATCAGCGTCCGTGGTGTGTCGGTAAAGGATTATGTACGAAGTCATAAAGGAACTTCGTGATGTTGTTCGGTAACGGTACGAACAGGATTGTTGGTGTACTTTCTTTGATTCAAGTAAGATCGAAACATTATTACATTTCAAACAAAGATTTAAATGTGATTTGTTTGTGTGCAGAGGTAGATTGCTAACATTGTAATGCTAAGACGTGGTTGAACGTTTGGGTGATCATTAGTGATGACTGATCATCATGGACAAATTTGAAACTTAATAGTGTTGTTTTGCGGATTAATTTCCAAAGTCGTCAGTAGATTGCGGTGTTCAATTTTTCACACCTTTTCATATTGATTTAAAAGATCTTTTTGTTAAGTTTTGTGTAAATCTATTCTGAGATTTATTTTTGGAGTTTTAGACCTTATTTGATGGCAATCATGTGTGCTATTAATTGAAATTAATTCACAACGTAACGTTTAGTAGTACATACGTATGTAATGTTGTCGATAGTTATCCAGTTAGTCGATATTACCAATGCAAAATTACAATCGAAATATGTAACTGAGGTTTTGTCGGTTTAATTAAAACAAAAGTGCACCAACTATCAGCAATCCTGTTTGTTCGTCTTAGCGCTATACAATGTATGGCTTGATGCGGCGATTAAAACTAATCGCTAGACTAGCTTTACATTTTGGTAACTGACTGAGCAATATTTAGTCTGATAGAGGTCAGTAAGGCCGAGTGGTAAGAACATGAAAGCCGTGGGGCTTCCATGAAATTACAAAACTAACGAATATCGGTAAGTTCTCCAGTTTTTGGGGATGGTGAGCTACTTTTATGAGTACGTTGCAATGCAAGGCGTATTTGTACGCCGGGAATGATCCGAGAAAGGATACTTAACTTCTTGTAAATTGAAGTAAATCATAAAATGTGAATCTATGAAATGCAATTTAACTAATCAGTCGCTTAGCACTTGCACAATGTCTCAATGAAAATAAATGAATGATTTGAGTTATTGTTGATCATTGAGGAAACTGTTTCCATTTTAAGATTTAGATAAAGATTTGGATCCTTGACAGAGGTATCGCTGATTTTTAAGAAGAGAAAGAGCGCCCGAGCTATTTGTCGTCGTTGTGTCGACAACAATGACGTGTTGCTAACCTTAACTGTGTACTTTTTCTGTTGACAGTTTTGTTTTGGTCAGTAAAGGTTCCCAGAGCAAACCTGGGAAGATGTATTCTGGGATTCATGGCCCCTACAAGGTCATGCGCGCGCCGCCACATCATCGGTACAAGATCGATTGGTTGGCTGGCTCCTACGAGATGAACTGACCTGACGCAGCTGCTGAACACATGGTGCAGAAGCAGCTCCTGGCCCCGACAATGTGGCCGTGGCCCCGACAATGTGGCCGTTGACCCCGACAATGCGGTCATTGCCCCGACAATGTGGCACCCGCAGCTGCTGAAGACACAATGGCGGAAGCATCTGCTGGCCCCGACAATGTGGCCGTTGACCCCGACAGTGTGGTCATTGCCCCGACACTGTGGCACCCATTGGCTCCGATATCGTAGCCGTTGCCCCGACAATGTGGCATTCCTTGACCCCGACAATGTGGTATGCGTTGACCCCGACAATGTAGTCATTGGCCTCGACCTAGTGGCCGCTGCCCTGACATCGTGGCACTATTTGATTTTCTGTTCTAATGTTGTTATAACATTGTCGTTGACATATAAAATTGTCAATGCTAATGTTATTCTCTTTCAGCTATTTATTAACTGACTATTTTAATGCCAAATATTGTCGTTGACGGTTGATATCCGTATCTCCGTCAATGCTTATGTTATTTCCTTTCAGCTATTCAACGCTTGTATTAATGTCTGTCATAACATTGCCGTTGACATATTGGATTGTCAATGCTAATGTTATTTTCTTTCAGCTATTTATTAACTGCCTCTATTAATGTCATAACATTACCGTTGAGATATTAAATCGTCAATGCTTATGTTATTTCCTTTCTGCAATTTATTAACTGTTTGTATTAATGTCATAACATTGCCGTTGAAATATAAAAATGTCAATGCTAATGTTACAGCTATTTATTAACTGTCTGTGTTAATGTCATACAACATTGTCGTTGACAGTGGATATCCGTATCTCCGTCAATGCTGATGTTATATTTCCTTTTCAGCATGCTAATACGATTTTATTTCTGAAATGTTAATACTGTTTACTTTTCAGCATGCTATACGATTTTGTTTGTGGAATGTTAATGCTATTTCCTTTCAGCATGCTAAAGATTTTATTTCTAGGATGTTAATGTTATTTACTTTTCAGCATGCTAATACGATTTTATTTCTGAAATGTCAATGCTTTATACTTTTCAGTATGCTAATATGATTTTCATCTAGAATGTTAATGATCTATCCTTTTCAGCATGCTAATACATTTTTCTATCTAGATTGTTAATGCTATTTACTATCCATCATGCTAATACGATTTTGTTTGTGGAGTGTTCATGCTATTTCCTTTAGCATGCTAATGATTTTATTTTCTGAATGTTAATGATAATTACTTTTCAGCATGCTAATAAGATTTTCCATCTAGAATGTTAATGCTATTTCCTTTTCAGCATGCTAATACTATTTTGTTTGTGGAATGTTAATGATATTTCCTTTTCAGCATGCTAATGATTTTATTTCTGGGATGTTAATGTTATTTACTTTTCAGCATGCTAATGCGATTATCTTTCTAGAATTTTAATGCTGTTTACTTTTAAGCATGCTAATATGATTTACTTTCCAGAATGCTAATGCTTTTTTCTTGCCAGAATGTTAATGTATATTTTATGTTCCTTGTCTGTTGTGTTTTTAATATTCTGGTCTTGTCTCAATTGATAACTGAATTAGCATTTAGAACTTTTCCTTTGAAATGAAATAAGTTTAGTTGCAAATATAAAAGTCGATGTTTAACAATTTACAGTCATAACATTTCTTAATGTTTTCTTTTTGATCTGAAATGACCAATTTGACAATGGAATGATAAATATTGGACCATTGGATCCTTGCATATGGATGATGATTAATATTGATCTTCTCTCATACACAGAAGGACCTAATTTCACCTAGTGGAGATCAAGCTGACGAGGACGTTCAGCTGTCAGGAACGGCCGTGTTAGCTGACTGAATATTTGAAAAAAAGAATGTCCTGTCAAGATGAAGCATGAAACCCTTCAGTCTTGAGTAGTCTGTGGTAGACTGCATCAGCGATGGGTTGTGATGGTTGTATTGTGCGCGTAGCTTTACATAATGTTTATGTGATCTATTGTGTTTCCATGTATAAAGTGTAGTAATATGATCCATGTATTATAAAAGGGGTTTGTAAACATAAATCTACGAAATTTATTCAGAGTAGATAAGAAATGGGTATTTAAATACTCGTAAATTGCTTCCATGCTGGTCTGGGAGCTAAGAAAAAAACATAGAATGTGCCAGCTGCCTCTCTTCCCGCGCAGATTGTAAAAGTCAATGGAGGGAAAGGGCTTTAAACTGGGGATTCCTCCACTCATAGGCGATGGGCTAGCAACCTGTCACTATACCTGAATCTCCATTCCTTCAGAGAGCCCACTATTCAGCTAAGCGTGGCCCTCGAGTCTCAATGGCCCGTTAGGGATAAAGACGTGATTCTATGTATGTATGTATGTAGGTATTAAATATTTTAAATGACACTTCTAGTATTATCTGCCTCGTGAGCAGACAGAATACATGCTGCGAAAATCCCGTTACAACAATTATATGTATGTAAGCATGGAAATTTCCATCCTGTACGCTCATGATAGACTGAGATGTAAAATGCAGTTTGTTAATGCATTAGAAGGAGTCAGAAATAGTCACCTCTTGCGGCACGATTTGTCACTGTCTACGCCAATTTCCTCTCGTAACTAGTTTTTTTTTTTTGCACTACGTAAATTTAATTTCAGCTCTTTGTTGAAACTGTTTGAAGCGGCGGTAGACTTACTTTTTTCGCACTTATTACATTCAAGTGTCCGTGTTATTAAATTTCTTTAATAGTTTTTTCATTATAAAAATATTTCGCAAATTTTCATCAAAATTCTTGTGCATAAATATGACTTTACATTGGTTTTAGTTTAGGTTAAATTTTACTTGTTGGAGAGCTCTTATCATTGTTTATAATATGTACGCAGTGTTTGTCTGTATTTTTTATAGCTAGCTGCGGCTTGAAACTCCACCCCCGTGGAAATTTCCGAATAAAAGCGCTCCATATTTTTTTTTTGCAGAACCACCTGAGCAACAAAGAAAACATTCACGGGGTTCAATCTTGGTTCAATGTAAAAATGTTAAACGCGAATCATGTATATTTGTGGGTAAAATATTATGTAATTTTTTTCTTCATTTAATTAATTTCTTTAACACCTTTTTTATAAAGATATGATGATGTCGATGGCATTTCTGGTTATGGTATGTAACTAGAATTAAACTTTAGTTAAATAAATTCTGTTTCTAGCAGTCATCAGGAACAGGCACAGCATACACAACATAGCTCTGGCACAGGCTTTTTGCTTAAAAGAGTTCCCCGGCCTCCTATAACTAAATAACAATGCACGTTTTTTGGAGCAAATAAAGAATTTTTATTTTATTTATTTATGATAGACAGGTGAAGTAAAAGAACTGTATCTTTGTAACATAAGGGAGCCACAGAGTGAACACTTAAATAGCTAGGAAGCGGGTCAGTGCGTGAAAGGTTAGGCCCTTATTTCACGGAGGATGCCCGCGTCTCGCGTTATCCCTCCCCGTATAAAATCATACGAGAAGCCGAAATATCTCATCCTGTAGGGGTTTTGCTTTGAAAAATAAAAACGAACATTGTAATATTCATAACACTTCATTGTATCTAAATAAATAACCATAAGCATATTTATGGTTCCTAAAGCGAAAACCTGCGGGCATGTCTGGGACATAAGTATTTAATTTTCAGTTTATAGTTCCAATTTATTTATTCTTGACTTATTGTAATGTAGTATTCGAAGAAAATAATTCTCAAATAAAATAAAAACAATTATTACTTAGACAAATTAACAAGGTTAATTAATTCCTTTAGTTGTACCTTGCCTACTTATAATAAATGATCAAGAGCCAGAGCATACTAATTTAAGATCAAAGAAACAAGAGAATATTTAATTTGAAAAGAAAATAAAATACGAGAATAGTGGAAACATTAAAAAAAAAATAAGATTTTCTAAAGTTTGTATTTTTTTGTACCTACTTTATAAATATTATATAAGCACATATCTGTCAAATATTAGGTATATACAAAGTAAAACTAATTTTCGCTCAAGTATGTTTTTTTTAAGTTAAGTAAAAGATTCTTATGGAGGAAAGCATTGGAAGTTCCTGCCTTAATATTTATTTATCCTTGGAGAGAGTAATCCATAAATGTTTACTCACAAGCATAGAATTTATTATATTAATGGAGACTTACATGCTAAACCCAGCTGCGGGAACCTTCCGACTATAGAAGAAGAGTGTTCTCAATAAACGAGCTTGTTCGAGAGTAACGTTAGTGGAAATTCCGATAGAAAATCAATCCATTAGGAACTTTCAATTCGAACACCTCGAATACGGGGGGAATTTCACCAAAACTATTTCAGCGAGCCGCTAGAATTCTCTGAAATAACTTATTGTTTACCCTTTTTATAAAACCGAATAAATAAAACGTAGAATTAGATCTGTTACCTTGTTTTTGATTTATTTTCACGCCTTTATTACCCAACAAAAAATTGTGACATTTTGCATACATATATATACCGAACTACGTTTTTAGGGTTCCATAGTCCGACAAGGAACCCTCATAAGATCGTTCAGTCCTTCCGTCCGTCCGTCCTAGTCTGTCACAGCAGAATATCTTCTACGTTTATGGACTGATTTGCATGTAACTTGGTTCGAGGATACTTCACATATAGATCTCATTTTTAAAAATACAAAAAATTAAAATCCTTACCTATACCTTACCTCCCCATACATGTAAAGGGGGGGGAGAAATATTTTTTTGAGTGCACCCCCTTGTGTGGGGTATCGTTGAAAAGGACTATGAAAAGAAGGTAGGGTTTCCATACAACACTTTTTTATCAGCTTTACCATTTGCGAGATATAGCCCGCCAAAGTCGTTTACACGGTATCCTGTGATAAATACTTTTGAAATTATAAATAAAATAAAAATATATACTTTTTCCCAAAAGAACAGTATAAACTTAAAAAGTTTTTTTACATTTTTTGATGATGTTGCAAGAAATGCAAAACAGCGCGGTGCCAAAGATGACTACGGAACCCTACTTTATGCGTGGTCCGACAAGCACTTGGCCGGTTTTTTTAAGTTTAAAAAAGCATGTCGTAGTCCCGAGGGTTTGACAAAGGAACAATTGAGTGCTGAGATCTGTTTTTGTTGATGAGATTTTGTTTAGTTTTACTCATTTAACTCTTTCTTATTGCTTCGTCAACTGTTAGCGCTACGCTTCAGACCAGATAGGTACTCGTATACCTAAAAATTTCAACTTTTTTCTTGCCTTTGTTGGTCTAAAATGTAGCTTATCCATGATTGGCGTTGGATTGACACATTTTCCACAGGTGTTCATTGGTAAGTGCCTAAATTATTATGTCCAGAAAAAGCAGTACCTAATGATTTGTTGAAGAGCGGTTGACGAAGATTTGCATTTTTGTGGAATTGCAGGTCACGCAACCACATAGCAACGTTCATTTCATATGACCTGAGAGTTTATTCGGGACCAACCAGCAGGAAGCGAGGCCGAAGGCCGAGCTTCCTGCGGTTGGGCCTATATATATAAAGCTACAATACCACTCACTGACATAATTAGCGTATATGAATCCGAGAGGCGAGGCGAGGCCGGAGGCCGAGCCCCCCCTCCAGCCGGGGCAAGCGAGGCCAAAGGCCGAGCTTGCGCCGCCAGCGAGGCTGTAGGCCGAGCTGCTTTTTAACAGCAAGAGCAAAAGCCAGAGCAGCCTTTCGGCTCTTCACCTAATCCCAACCGACAACATTTCTTTGTAGATGACTTTTTCATAATTTCAAGCCGAGGCCATAGGCCGAGCCTCCCCCCCCCCCAGCCGCGCAAGTGAGGCCGAAGGCCGAAGCTTTGCGTCCGCGAGGCCGCAGGCCGAGCTGCGTCCAGGCGAGGCCGAAGGCCGAGCTCCGTCTCGTGCGAAAAGAATTGGGCGAGGCCGCAGGCCGAGCCATTCATGGATGACCTGATGATGACAACTTATACCTCGAGTCACCAGCCGGGGAGCCGAGGCCGAAGGCCGAGGCTCCGCGGCAAGCGAGGCCGCAGGCCGAGCTGCGTATATGAATCCGAGAGGCGAGGCGAGGCCGGAGGCCGAGCCCCTCCTCCAGCCGAGGCAAGCGACGCCGAAGGCCGAGCTTGCGCCGCCAGCGAGGCTGTAGGCCGAGCTGCTTTTTAACAGCAAGAGCAAAAGCCAGAGCAGCCTTTCGGCTCTTCACCTAATCCCAACCGACAACATTTCTTTGTAGATGACTTTTTCATAATTTCCCTAAAATTTTTCGTGCAATCGCAACTGCAAAAAAAATACTGCCCTGCACAGCACGCGAGGAGCTTGCACCTTGCGCAGCCACCAACAACTAGTTTGTATATAATAGCACCTATTTACCACCGTTCTTGAATTTGATTGTTAATTATTTAAGAACAAATTCCAATAATTTTAGATTAATAAGGATTAAATCAAGAAAAGCTATTCTTGGAAGGAATGAAATACCTAATCACCATTTCTGAACAAATACCTGTGCAAACTCTTTATTAGCTTCGTAATCTCGGCTACGAAAAATTAATATTTAGATAAATTAAAAGCCTTTTCAGATTTTAATTGCATACTAAGAAACCGGTGCACCATTGAATTACCAAACTGTTGGAGCTCCAGCGTTCTAGAACAATACCTTGAAATATAAATATTGCGGGGTCAACTTTCGCTGGTGGGTATGGCTCCCCCATAGGGTGGGAGGGCGTCATTTCACGCCTCTTGAGCGCGTATCGAACCAATATTAGGTTTATTAGATAGATGAGCCGGCGTGAAAAGCGATTTTTCATTTTTTTTTTCTTTTTCACTACAACGTTAAACATTAACAGTACTTTTTCTTGGACGGAGATAAAGCTTCGAGGTGCTTCCCGTTTCATCGGGATAATATTTATCAATCATTTATTTATTTCGTTAATTAAAAATTTTATAAGGATTTTATTGAAAATAATTTACTTCATATCCATTACTTTCATCGCCATACATTAAAGCGCGTTGGATTAAAATATTTTTGTCTAAACTAAATCTAAAGTCTAGCTCAGAGAAGTGCATGGTTTTACAAATTAGAAATAAGGCACTCTAACTCCTCTTCTAGAAATAAAACGTCAGTGTACTTATTGTGTCACATTCCTTGCTTTCTCAGCGCATTCCTCCAATGACCGGGGAGTTACTCTCAAATTACGTTGGTCCGTTACTTGGTGACAAACAATTTAGATGCCCTCACGTCTGCCCGGGAGCATTCCTTGAGGACCCCTTGGAAAACTATGCGTCTTAAAATGAAAACGGCAATGTTTCGCAATAGCCGCACGACTTTACTGCTCTTGAGGGTTATATTATCTATGTCTTTATGTATTTTTTATCTGTTTGGTGTATTGTACAATAAATAAATAAATATATACGGACAAATCACACAGATTGAGTAAGCCCCAAAGTAAGTTTGAGACTTGTGTTACGGGATACTAACTCAACGATACTATATTTTATAACATATATAGATAAACATCCAAGACCCGGGCCAATCTGAAAAAGATCATTTTCCATTCTTGACAATAAATAGATAATTAATATAAGATTGACTCCGCTACTGAATATCGAAGTATGAAATGTCGATGTACGTATGTTGAGATTGACAATTTGACATATCAAATTCCAAGGTGAAAATAGGTGAAAAACTAAACGAAGCGAACGGGCGAAGCCGCATAAACTGCTCACGTAAGCCTTAAACTCAATTAAAGTATGATGTTAAAATTGCTGAATATTTTACTGAACGTTAGATACGCGATATTGACAAACTACTTTCAACTATAAACGAAACAAATTATATACCTACATTTGCAACAGTGCGTCGTAAAGTTAAACAGTAAGTTATAGTTAACGTCGTGATTAAAGGAAAATAAATAAGTAGTTCGGCCAAAGTTTTAAACGAAATAAATTAAGACAAGCTCCTAGCAGCTGCTGAATTATTTTAATCCAACTTAGTTTCTCTGCTATCGAAAGATCAGTGAAAACTCAATTGAAAACAACCCACAACAAATATGAGCACCTTGAATCTCCGTGGGGTCTGAAACAGCCACAATGATGAATCAAAATATGATCCATTTTTCAATTTCTAAATATTTAACAATAAACCTTACCGTACAATTTATAAGGTTCAATTTCGGATTCCTCAAAGTGGCGGTTTTAGACCCCTGTAGCCACGCAAATTGAATCCAGAGTATATACTTCGGCTTGTTCTCGTTGCACGTGACTTACGGCAGATTGAATTAAATTTTCTTTGAGAATTCATATTTGATTTGTTCTGTACATTTAGCGCCAACATCAAGATAGAAGAAATTATTTTCATAATTGTGTATTTTGTTCTTTGTCTGCTCTTGTATTTATAATTTTCTGCGTTAATATTAAAATTTATAAAAGAAAATAGCTTTTAGATATAAAGCTCGACAAGGAAGCCCGGCTAGTCAATTACGTAGCTTATTTTAAGACAGTTCCGTAATGAATTCATAAACTCATATAGGTACCTATACATACAATTTAAATCAACATCATTAGGACTATGCAATTTGTTTATTTGTAGCCATAAGGTATCATTTTAGTATTAAGGTGATATTTATTCTTCTTAATTTGACACAAAAATCTATAGTTGTGTAGCGATAATAATATATTGAGATGCTAAGGGGATGTTTGAAGGGGGGAAGGGGAGGCTTCACATATGCAGATTATATGTCAAACGATGGTGTAATATTAGGTAGATATCTATTAGGAAATGCATTATAATATTAATAAAAAAAAAACGTTGAACCAATATAGTATTGAAATTTAAATTGTAATGGGCCGTCGATTTTAGTTAGCCAGCGTTGTTATAAAAGGTATCGAATTCGGAAATGTCTACATTCATCAACCGACTTCCCAAAAAAGGAGGAGGTTATATGTTTCGATGTATGTATGTTTTTTTTTATGTATGTTCGCCGATTTCTCCGCCATTTGTGGACTGATTTCCAAAATTGTTTTTTTATTAGTAATGGTGTATTCCCAAGTTGGTCCCATTTTAACCACGTCAGAATCTGTTCGGTAATTTTAAAGATACCTAACAAAATATAAAAATACCAACATTGCATTATAGAGCAAAAGCCCGCGACAGCATGCCCTTCCTTATTTTATTAAAACTCAAGATTTTCTGTGTATGTCCCCAACATAGAAATAGCGATTAGCGACTATAAAAGTTGGTTCATGATTACTTAGGCAGATTACTTGTAGCAATAACATTTGAAGTGATAACTCAATTTCCTCAAAGTAAAGTTTTTTAAAGATTTTATTCCTAATAATATTAGAAATCACGCCATCCATTACCAGGCAATTGGTGCAGATATAAACCCCTGCTAGATATTGTAACCTTACTGAGTTATAGTTATATTTGTTTTATAATAAAAGCTTAATTTAATATTACTTTAGGAGGCCCAAAGGTTGCTTTTTTTACCTATAAAAATCATCCTTACTATCCATATTACCTGCATAAGCAACTAAGATCCAAACTTCATACCTAATCGCTAATATTTTTTACCCGTATATACCACGCAGAGAAACATTCAGCATTTTTAAAATAAGGAAGGTTTGGTCGTCACGGGCTCTCGGTCTGTTTTTGTGCCAAAATAATAGACAATTTGACATGTTGTGACATTTCAAATCAAACTTACTTACTTAGACACATGGAAGTAATAAGTACCTTTGTACAACTGGAAGGTTTACTTCAAAATCCGTGACAAACAAAAATGAACTTAATGTTGAAGTCAATAGTACTGTTTTTAAAATAATCATAGTTAAAATAAAAAACGTGCCCGAAAGAGAATCACTTTCCCGTCATTGTGTCCCTTTCACTCAGTTGCTATGTTAAGAATTTACTTCTATTTAGTAGAAAACGTTTACAATGAATCAATGGAAATTCGTTGTGTAAGTATTTCTTATTTATTTACTAGATACCATCTAGATACAACTATTACTTGAAATCATATTCATTAGGCAACATATTGGAAGAAATCTATACATATAATAAAACAGTAAAAATATTTTGTCTGTACATGCAGTATTTTTTACTGAAATAGATAGAGGGACACTTAAAAAGAATAATAGAAAGCAAAAATTTTTTTTTTAAATTTTTTATCTGTCTGTCTTTCTGTCTGTCTGTCTGTCTGTATGTATATACGCGTTTCACGCAAAAACTACTGGACGGATTTGAATGAAACTTTTTTTTGTTGTATAGCTGCCTGGCAACATATAGGCTATAATTTTGAATTTTGAAAACTGGAACACCTGATGAAGAACCTTAACAGAACAGCTAAACTATAAGAAATATGGAAATGGTACCTTTGCAAAAGTTTATCAATCTGACGAGCATTTTCTATTGACGTATAAAAATCGAAGATCAGGATCATCTGATGAAGAATTCCAAGAGACCAGCTACACTTTTACATATATGGAAATGGCGCCTTATCAAAAGTCGTTCAACCTGATGAGCATTTTCTACTGACGTATAAGTAGCCAGGATACGGGATAAGACAAAGAGGGACTCGGGGTGGGAGTGGTGGTACACGGGAAATTGTAGATAACGAGCAGATGAAGATCGTTTATTGAATGAAATATCACTTTTGATTCATTTTAACACCGTGACTGTACTACGAGTACCTAATATAATTAGATAACCAGAGATCTGAAATTTTGAGTAG
Organism: Ephestia elutella; assembly: GCA_018467065.1. NCBI lineage: Eukaryota > Metazoa > Arthropoda > Insecta > Lepidoptera > Pyralidae > Ephestia > Ephestia elutella. The sequence continues at coordinate 13,650,481 of CM031564.1, forward strand.
GTACTGGAGTTTAGGTTACTACAGTTTGGAACACAAAAAGATTTTTCATCTAAGCGAAACTCACGCGGGCGAAGCCGCGGGCAACAGCTAGTTAATTAATAACGCCTTTAGTCCACTACGCGTTCGCATACGGCAACGAAATTTCAAAAAACTTGTCAGTTGGATGAGAGCGTTTCGTATATGCTGTGTCTCGTTCAAACTAAGCGAGATTAGTATACTTGCATCCTTATCAGTACGTTCGCACGTAGCTGCGAAGTAGCTGTTACAATGACGACGTAGGCGATTCGCTAATGTCATGTTTCGCTTCGCAATGCGTCATGTAATCAGAAATCAATGCGATGCGACGTGCAAAAATATACACCAATATATTAAAATATAAATTCTTGATTTCATTCTACAAAACATGCCATATAAAAACCGGCAGTGTATCGCAGACGTTTCGCAATCGCAAGCGTTTCGCAGCGAATCGCTTTCGCATGCGAACGCGTCGGTGTACTAAGGGCGTAATAGCATGAAAAACTTTCTAGTTATGGAAATAGTAAATATTTGCAATACACTAGCAACACAAATTAAACAAAATGGCTGCTTTTTTTCTGTAGCGCGTGAATTTAATTGTTTTTAATAATAATTATTATCGGAGTTTGAGAATGGTTAATAAATGTTGTGCTATTAGAGGTTGCAATAAAGAAATCATACCCAGGTTGTGGGTTTTCCTTCCACGGGTAAGTTTTCATTTCTGGTAGTAGGGTGACTACATAATAATTATAAAGAAAATAAATGTATCCTAACAAAGATTTTTTTTTCAGATTACCGCAAATATAGAATTAAGAAAAAAATGGATTGGGATGATTCGTGGGAAATTAACTAATAACTCGTAATATGTAGCTTACATTTCCAACCGAGCGGATTATTAAACTAGCTTCACGCTGCTGCAAGGAGAGAAGTATTGGGCTCAGACGCCCTATCTGAGGATGATCTGAGCGACATAACAATAGGGCAGTTATTAAAATCCTGCAAAGTAACAGGTAGATTCTGTGTCGCTACCAACGTGAGTTACCAGGTGACTCAAAACCCTATACATACGGGTCTCGGGGAATTGGGTGAAATGGTCCCGGCATGAGTGGACTGATCACCCGTCTGGAGCTTGCGCTGGCGTCCCCAATAAATAAATAAAATAAACAATGACGTTTAAGTAATTAAATAAATCGTTTTTTTAACTTGAGTATTATTTTACTTAGTTTATAAATAGTACTATATTTTATTGAACCTATGGAATAGCTACATATTTTTCTAGTAGCGTAATTGTAGGGGCGTAAGAGCTCACGAAAGTAGGCTCAATTGTCTTCACACTGACTCATGACATGTGACATGTGGTTCACTGGTCCTAAGAATTTTGTTTAACATGGTCACCCTCGTCAGAAAGGGACGCGCCACGATTTCGAGCCTCTCTTTCGGCTCGCTTTTCTAGTCTCAGTGAACCTTCCAGTTGTACAAAGTACTTACTACTTCCATGACTTAGACATAAAAAGTATCGAATTCTTAATTCTTTGTTTTCGGCCAGTGAAAGAAAAGTTTTTATTAAACTAAAAATGATAAAATAAAACTTTTTTCCAAAAAAAATGAACCGACTTCCATCATAAAACTTAAAATCATAAAATAACAACAAAGAAAAATGTATTAGCATTCTACCTACTGAATGAGGTGAAGTCGGTGCCAAATTGAATATTAAATAATCTAAGTTAATATTAGAATCATGTATATAATACCTAGCTAAACAATTACATAACACCCTTACTCCTGCACTTGGCACCGACTTCACCTCATTCAGTAGGTAGAATGCTAATACATTTTTCTTTGTTGTTATTTTATGATTTTAAGTTTTATGATGGAAGTCGGTTCATTTTTTTTGGAAAAAAGTTTTATTTTGTATACAAATATCCAAATGGAACATTTTAAAGCTCCACATAATGACAGCATGACAGGTTTTTCTACGGATGTTTTATTTAAAATTAAGTTCAAGTTAAGAATATGAACTCATAATTTTGTAGACAAATGCGCCTACATTAACAAAAAAATTGTTTAAAATTGTGTAAAAAAATATCTAAGACATGAAATTATTATTATCAGCATCTCATATCTATAACGTGAGCAACGTCATATTTCCATTATAAAAAAAAAATATTTATCTATAGTAGGTAAATATATATATATATGTAGGTACCTAAAGATAAGGTAAAATGTAATGAAACTTACGTACTTTATACTTAAGTATTTCATGAAAGTTTCAGCGTTCGCACGTCAAAATAAATAAAAACTATACTTATTTGCTGTCGGCCACAGCAGGCGAAATTCACAGTTTGGAAATGAATGTTCGAATTGAAACGACTGATACCTACTGGGAGTCGAGTTGAGCACAGTTTGACAAGTAGACACTTAGATAACAAATTGAGCAGTTTCTGTGCGATGGACACAATCGCTCAAATAGCACAGTTCATTGCGATCGATGTGGGATACTGGAGCTTATTCCATTCTAACATAGAGTGATATCGTCAATAAATTAAGTTATACCTAAAGAACAGTATCTCGATAAATCGAAGAACAGTATTGTTCTTTAAGGACTAACTGATGTATATTTTTAAATTACTAATAGGCGCAAGGTCATAGGTTCGAATCTTACTCACTAACACCTCAATAGTTTGTACCACAGATTTTGATATACTCTAGATGCCGCAAGCAGTATGACCAAGCGTGCCCTGCGTATGTCCAATGGACAAACAATCACGCGTTTGCTACTCAGTTAGCTTTCATTCGTGTTTATGTTGCGCGCATCACTAAAATGACTGGCGTGATGTTATCGTAGAAAATAATGGCATGCTCGGTTTTCATACTATCGAACAAACATGCGGTATCTAGTTTAATCTAAATCTGTGGTTTGTACCTATAATGTGTCTCATTTTACGGTATTTTTCGTAGACACCATTTGCTTCCGGTAAAAAAAAATATCGCGAGGAAACCTGCACTCCAGCAGATGATTATCAGCTAGTGTGTAAAATGAGGAAGACAATGGTAAACCACTCCCCATTGCCAAGAAAGTCGTTGCGAAAAATAATCATTCCTCATAGTTACCATGCCACGACCCTAACCAGTTGTCCTTATACGTCAAAAGCATACTTATACTCGTATTTCCAAATTATATAGTTGCCATTAAATTTGAAAAATTACGTAAAATAAAGCAACCATAACGTTTATTTTTCAATTTTAAAGCGACACGTGCGACTTAACGAGCATTTAATTACCATGATTTGAATCTAAGATTCAAGAGAGCAGGTAACTAAAGGAGGAAAAACATAAAAAAAAATTACCCTAACCTGGTTGCTCTTGGAAAGATAGATATACGAGAAGATACTTAGCTGTGTTTCGCGGCCTTGCCAGCGCAAATTTTATTATCGCGTTTTTTTCGTTTAGTTAGGTAGACCATATTAACAAGACTGGCTTGCACCGTCTATCTTTGAAAGTAACAGTAACTTTAACCAAACCGCTTAGGCAAATAGCTTGCACCAGTTGTCAAATAGTATGACAAAAGTAAACACAGTTACGTAAACCTTGACGCTAACCACTTTAATTTCGGTGCAACCCAACCTTAATACTTAAAAAATAGACAATCGACGAACAGGCCGCATCGGGAATTTATCTAAAACGCCGTGATTGAAGCATAAAATCTATAACTTACTGTGATCAAAAGTCCGCGGGTCAACCGTGGTTGTAGTCGACGGAGTTGTATAGTCTATGTCCTCTTCTTCCTCAGGGTCCATTGTCGTTGTAGTGGTGGTAGTTGTACGTCGCCGATTTCTTTGTTTTTTCTCAGTCCGTCGTGGCATTGGTGACGTGGGCTTGGGTGGTCCGAACGTGGGCCGAGCTGTGGGCGGCGCCACCACCGATGTGCCGCCGCCGTCGGGGTCGGCGAGGGCGAGTGCCACCAGTGATATGGCCGCCAGCCATACCACCAGTGGCCCCACTCGCCACATTGTGCCTGTAACAAGAAATAATTTCGTGAGTCGTATGTTTTAGAAAATAAATCTTAGTACAGGAAGGTGTGCCAAACATTTTATTATTTGCCTCGAATAATTGTGAAAATGTATATACTTGTATAAGGTAAACAATGCTAAGCCAAAGAAAAACATAAGTAGTTTCTTCATGTAAAATTTTCAAATAGTCACATCTCGGGTTCTTACTAAGCGAGACGTAAGCCGAAAATGAGGTTGACGAATTATCGGCTTTGATAGGCGGTTAGCGAGCGATAGAGCTATGGTTAAAGAGATATGGGGAAGGCTTTTGTTCAGCAATGGGACCTATTGACTGCATAAAAAAACCTTTCATGCCACCAAGATGATATATTTTGTATATATATTTTCTATTTCCATATTTTTGCGGGATTATATTAGATTATATTTTTGAAAAACAAAGGTTGGATTAGTTTACTTCTTCCTTATGCATTAATACTGAATTCATCTACTCGCAAATCATAAGATCGTGGCGAACCACATAATCAATCAAGATATATAGCGATGCTAAAAAAATTGCCAGCAAGTTCGAAATATTTCTAGAGAGTCGGAACCGTGGGAAAGCGTCGATTGTCTCAAATGCCTGAAGGGAGAAAGCGGTATCGTGTAATTGTTGAAGACGTCCTTACTATTCGCTCTCGATCCCTGCGAGTGCGGTGTCTTTCTGATGACAACCCCACTGCAAGATATCGGTAGTACAACCGCGAAGCGATCGTCTGTTTCAGGAAATCAATAAGATAACCCTGTTTCTAGCTTTCGGTGCTTTTTCCACGGGAACAGTGCTTTTTCCCGGGATGAAAGGTACCCTATGTCCTTCTCCGTACTTCCAGCTATATGTATGCGAAATTTCAGGAATATTGGTTTAGTAGATAAAGCGTGAAGAGGTAACAAACAAACCAACAAACAAACAAACTCACTTTCGCATTTATAATATTAGTTAGGATTAGTCATATATTTATTCTTATAAGAAACCTATCACAATTATTGTTGAATTATATTCCGATTTACTTTGTGATGGAGCTTAGGCGAGTAACATTGCGACAACTGACATAATATGACACAGTACCTCTCTTAGCACTATCCATATTAATTTGCTTGTTTCCGAGAAATGACTCAATATAGCCCTGCAGGGAATCATAGTTCAGAATAGGAAAGTTATTATGATGGATCGGGATAACCATGATTGATAAGAAATGGAATATAAATCCTCTTGCCTGGCAAACACTTGTCTAAGTTGATGTTTTTAACATGCTGCTTTACACTTTTAATATGATTTTATATAAAAATGAAATATAATTTGTAAGTGTTTACGGTTTGGAATTGTTTTGTAATTATTGCACGTTAGATAAAAATATGAACTACCTAGCACACCATGTAAGCTAGACCTCGGACCATTTTCTAGACTTAGGAAAATTTTAGCTGTCCGTTGGTAAACCATGGCTGCTTAAATACCCAACTAGTTACATAAACAGAGCCAAGAGTTGTGAGAATCAAAGGCCATGCTTAGATGAATAGTATGCTTAATGATGGAAATGGATAATTATTCAGATATACCTAAGACAGGTTGCTAGCCTATGAGTGGAGAAATCCCCAGTTTAAATAAAAGCACCTATAAAAATTTGTATCAATTCTATATGTGTTATGTACTGTACTGCCTCACCAGCGAACATTGGCACGTGTCAGATCGACCTGGGAATTTGTCCCAACCCTCCGAACACCACAAAAGTGCCTCAAAGTCCACACAAAAGGCCTGTATCGCGGAAACTTGATTGTTACGTCGTGCCCCGCTGTTATTTGACCGTTTTATGACACGAAGGTAAAACGGAAAGATTTCTGCCCTGCGATTACCTTTTTTCGTGTGAAACTACTTTCTGAGGACAGCTTTTGTTTACCAAAGATCAAACAAAAATGTTTTGAATCATCTTTCAATAAATCTACAAACTACAATTTGGCGGAGACGAAACCGGACCATTTCGTCAGCAAAGGAAAAATTTTGACAACCGGTGGTGATAAGAGTGAAAAACAAATTTATGCGGGTGAAACCGAGGGCAGATGCAAGGGTAGCTAAGGTATTCAAAGTAATTAAATAATTTGATTAGGTACGTGTATTTACAATATCATCTTTTAAGAAAGGAAATACGATTACAATTAAAATATAGGTGTAATTTCACGTTTTCTACGTATTTTATTTCAATAAACCCCTTGCAAAAGCTAAATTAATAACATAATTATTAATTCCAATACATAAAATATTGGAAAGACAAATTGATTTTAGTTTCACGAAAACCAATATGAAAAGTGGTTTTTGAAATATATTGGTTGTTTTAATAATGCGGTTTATTGGTTAGGACCACGGAAATTAATAATTATGTCGGTTGGAAATTAGAGCAAAGCCACTGCTGCTATTAGCAACAATAGTGCATCGACCTAGGGCGGCTCGCATGTTTACCTGTCATCGTCAAACTAAGTACATATGTATAAAAGTACATCCTTATATGAATTTGCTTGTCATGAAAATAGATTTTCAAGCATAAAAAGCAATAAAGTCATCAATAAACCATACACCTGTCAAAAAGAGTTCGATAATGTCCAAGAAATATTACTCTTTTATAAGCTTGTTTCGCACAATAGGTTGAGTAAACGGTTGGAATGTTTCCTAAGATATTGGTTCAAATATATTTTTGTTAGTTTTGGTGCGAGAAGTTGGATCAAACTTTGTCAAATCGGAATAAGTTGGAAGTTTGAACGACTTGCGCCGTCTTCCACATTTTGGTCATTGAATCGATTTTCCTTGTTGAATTTATGTGGTAAATTTGTTCTTTTTTGAGAAACCAATTGAATTATTGAAAAATTACGGATATAAACAAATAAAGTATAGAAAAACAAGTTATTTCAATCATGTTTTAATCATTACCTTATGTACTGTTTGGAAATAAGCTATACATATAAAAGTAAGTTTATTACATATGAGGCGTTCCTTATTTTCACTACTTACTTAATTATATACTACTAGCTTTCACCCGCGGCTCCGCCCGCGTTTATGTTGATCCCTCGGGAACCGTTTTCCGGGATAAATGAGCCTTTGTCCTTCTCTGGACTCCTGACTATGTGTATGCAAAATTTTATGACGATCGGTTCAATAGATAAAGCGTGAAGAGGAAACAAACAAATAAACTCACTTTCGCATTTATAATATTAGTTAGGATTATGTAAACATAATTATAAATTATTTAAAAAGTCAAATTAGGTATAATAATGTAACAACAGTGAGAGAGAACCATTAATACAAATATTGTAGCAGAACGCAGACCGCGCCGACCACCGCTCCGCTCACTTTATTGTGCACAAACATTAAATTTAAAATGCCGTTATTTTACATTATTTACTTATTATTTTACATTAGCTATGCCCCACTTCCCTGGGAATTTCGGGATAAGAAGTACCCTGTGTGTTATTCTAGGTTTCAGTCTACCCATGTATCAAACATCGAAAAAGAAAGTAACAAACTTCCAAGTCCCATCTTTCACATTTTCAACGAGACTACTCAGATCAGTTTTTCGATATATATCAGTCATTTATGCGAATGACATCTCTAACCAGGCTGGATGGCGGCGTTCGCTTGAAATCTCCCGGGACCACCATTGAAAGCCTACGTAGTTCCAAACCACTCCGATAATAGACACAATCCCTGTTCGTTTTATTCTTCGCTTTTAGGATAAGGTCAAGCTACTGTTTCATTTGAGCAATATTTTCCCAAAGATGTAGGCATGTGGTTACCCAATTCATGCATCCTCTTTATTATCCCCAAATTGGTAACAGGAATAAAATCTTGAAAAAATCTACGAGTACCTATTTAATGTTATTGAATATTTTGAAACGTGTGAGCCGAGCCATATTATATTTTTTATTGTTACATTTTAGATTTGATGTTTGATTAATATGATTGTCTTATTCGATTTTCGTCGCTCAATAAATTCTTATACGAAATTTAAATATTATTGTCAATGATTATTTAAAGTTTAAATAAATTTAATTTAATTAAAAATAATTACATAGTGCCTCATAATGTATGACACAAAAATGTCAAGTCTTGTTGAAAATGAAACAGACGCTATGAATTTAGAATGGGGAACTTCCCTCTTGTTGTCTACTTTTAAAAGTTGCCAGTGAAAAAAATAGACAACGCTACATAGAGATGGATGGTGAAGTAAGAAATGTTTGGATGCACAGGGAAATTAGTTTCCAACTTTACTTCGCTAAGCAGTTGAAATAAATGGCGTGCAACTTTTGTTCATACAGCTGATGCATAAAGCACCGTGCATTCGCTGAATAATAAAACGTTGGAGGTTATGAAATCTCTTTCCCTTAGTATCGTGCGCGCAATCGCATTATGCAAATATAATGGCAATTGTACTTTATTACAGAAAACCAATTAATGTTTTATCGGACTAACAGCAACAAGTTATACTGATACTGTGTTTGATTATTGCGATTTAAAAAAGTTAATTCCCAAAGGCTGTACTTTAATTTAAAAAAATAAACTTTTACACGTAAAAGTAAAACCCATCCATTATTAATATTAAGTACCTACTTATTTATTTATTTCTTCGTAGCTATTTTTGTCCCACTGCTGGGCAAAAGCCACCCTTATTTCTCCACTCATCTCTGTCCTTCGTCTTTTCCTTCCAGTTCTTTCGAATCCCTTAAAATCATCAGACCATCTCGTTCTTGGTCTCCCTCTCTTCCTATAAGTATCAGGTGGAATCCAGTGAGTTAGATTTTGAGTCCATCTTTCTGTATGCATAGCCCGTCTGCCGTATTAACTACTTATAGATTTTTACATTGAAAATTACATAACTTGTAATATCTGTTCCTACTGGCGAAACGAAACGAAAGTACTTACTTAGTTTTGTTAACCCGCAAAATTCTAGGCTCAATTTGTAACCGTGAATGAACCATCATAGCTCAAAAACATTTTTATTACAAAACTTGTTCAATTAACAATTTCGACGTCGACGATTGGGTAAGATCAATGTCGGCCAACTTTAATTAAATTCATTTTCGCCATTGAATAAACTGGGCTGGCTGGAAAGTCCGTTTATAAAGCGGTCTTCTTCGATCAGTATTTGGGAAGACGCGTGTAATGCACTCAAAAGAATACTTAGGGCTTCGTTTCTTATTTCAGTGGTATGCAGTGTATAGGCGTTGGAATTATAATGAAGGCCTGTTTGTTGCGCCTCAGTAACATCCGTCCGTAAATACGTTGGTACTATTCCTTATTCTGTGCCGTAACCGAAGCTGCAAATAGGTCGGAAATAGACGAATCAGCGCAAATATCCTCCTTGTTAACGCAGTTTCTTCGAAGTGGCTTCAGTGTTTTGAAGAACAAGTTTTAGACGTATGAGATGTACCTCAGTTTGTCAAATTCGTCATTTGTGAATACCGATAATGATCATTTTCGGTTCCACAGATATCTCGTAAAACTTGATCGTGGCACCGGCTTGTCAAGGGTTGCTGCTGGTACAGTCGTCCAAATCCACATTGATTTTTAAGATAAATTGATTTTTAATTTGTAAGTTTCAGCGATCTCGATGGGCTGTGTGAGCCACCCTCTAAGCAAACGTAGTAATAACTTTGACAGTTATAACCTCCACGATTGTTGGCGAAACTTAGACACTTTATAGTCTGTTTGTGATAGGTATATCGTTCACAGTCTATCTGTGTGGTCTGAACTTTAGGAACGTTTGTACTTTATTTATCTCCACAAAATCATTTAATGGAAAAAGTAAGTTATTGTTATTGTCAACTTTTTAACGTCATTGTTAATTAAAATCATATTGAAGTCATCAAAATCCTAAAATAATACAGCTTAATTATATTATCAGGGTTATTGAAAAACCTTCTTGCATTTTTTTACACACGGCGGCATGGCGCCCAGCGGTCCGCATAAATTGGAACGAAAATATTTTATACAACTAGTACGAGTATGTCGTTCGTTGTAAATTCCACCTAGAGAAGGAGAATTTATGGGCACTTATTCTAATAAGCAATACGGTATCTAACCAGTACTGCATGAAATATATAGGTATACGTGGTTACACTGAATTTACTTTTAAAGAGTCGCTATAAAATTTATATATATATATATATATACATTTATAAACCTACTTACAATACTTGTAAAGCGTTAAGCTCTCAATTAATTTGTACTTACTCGTAAATCGGATTACAATAGAATTTGGATAAAGATTTAACAAAGTTCAATTTTATAAATTAGGCGCCAATATTCATAAAATACAATTTTGTTTCATAAATCTTTATAAAAAATAGATTTTTTTAAAATAAAATGAACAAAGTTTCTCTTGTCTGAATTATGTTATCTGCATTTATTTATATCCGTAAAAAAACTTATTTATGTCAACAATTATTTTATAGATCTGCCTATTACCAAAGAAAAAATACACCTATTACTCGCATGTTTAAACTAGAATAGTTCACAAGTGCCCTGTGAATAACTTTGACGTTGACAAAATGCGAAACTTTATCAGTGGAGGGAGTATGAGGATGCGGAGGGAAATTTTGAGAGACACCACTTCCGGATAGCTGTTAGTCTCATAGGTGTAGTACAGGCGCGGTGGCGTGCCAAAATAATTTAAAAAAAAAATTAGGTCTATGTGCCGCGGCATTGTATCGGCGGCTGATCGAGCATCGGCCATGGACAGGTGCTCAATGAACTTTCCCGTTTTGCCCGCATCAGAAAATTGATTTCTATTCAGAAGGAGAAAATCGCTTGCCTTCCCTTTGTACACCGAGACTTATTTCGTCCTAAGTCCGTTATCGACTGATTAAAATTTGTGAAAGTATTTTTCGAGCCGTTTCTTTTATGCCGAAATACTCGATGTAAGAGGATTCCTTCAATTGAGTTTGCGGCTTGAACTCAATATTTAGTTCTTGATTATCATTAATATTAAAGCTTTGTTTTGCCTGTGTGTCAAGCACCTCTTTCCAATAACCAAACCAATCCGTTTTGGTGTTTGTGTTATTTACTACTACTACCTATTATATATGTTTATAATTACGAACAAATAATAAATAACGTCGATTTGGAGTTGCCTTATTTTCATGACGATATTAGTATGATGTTCAAGGAATTTATAATTAAACATCTATCCTAACTAATATTATAAATGTGAAAGTGAGTTTGTTTGTTTGTTGGTTTGTTTGTTTGTTACCTCTTCACGTTTTATCTACTGAACCAATCTTCCTGAAATTTCGCATACACATAGCTGGAAGTACGGAGAAGGACATAGGGTACCTTTTATCCCGGGAAAAAGCACTGTTCCCGTGAGAAATTCACGCATACAATATTTCAAAAATTAAAACCGACTTTATGGTGTCGTGTAACTGTGTGAAAACGTGAAAATGCTGTATGAATTCTTATTTTTTCCACGGTGAAAACTTCATTTTGCAAAATAGGCAGCAAAGGTTCCGGCAGAATTCTGATACTCCTTTGTCACGATATATTTCTTTTGAAACAATGAATCAATTGCTGTCGTGAGTCACGGCATGTTACTAACGAATTATAGGTAATTTTGGGCATAATTTTCATGACCTTAATTTCGGCTATTTTAGTGCTTTTTGCAGTAGTTTCATCGAATAAGTACTTACTGATATCAAAACTGAGCCACATTATTGTAAAAAACAATAATTTTCTGTCTAAAATCTGTTTTTTATTTCCCTTCATTTAATCTATGACATTAATAAAAGTACACACTTTGTATAGGTACCTGAATAGGTACATATTACGTTTTCATTCGTTCATAAAATTGCAATAAACAACGTCATTCTAAAAAGAATAAACAAATTCGTTTTTCTGTCCGAGACTCGAGATAAGTTTCCAATTTTATAGCTGCATAGTAAAAGTATGCTAAGTACAGCAGAAACAGGCTAAGCTATAACATTATTGATTTTATATCGTCAAAGTCAAAGTACAGTATTTGGTGTGGGACTTAAAATTTATCTATATGTATTGTTTAAATTGACCCCGCTACGGAAAAATGTGTGTAGAGATTAAGTATGTAAATTTAGAAATATATAAAAATATTATTAATCCTTGGACTTTAATTAATTAATTCTGACTGAATCATATAATAAAAAAAAAAACAAATTCATTTATACATTTACCTATTTAAATTTTTGTAATTATACAATTTTAGATTAATACAATACAAGATATATTGAGATACATCCATGAAATTAGGCAGGGATATTAATGTATATCTTTACAGTACAGGTATGATTGCAAGCATCAGTATATTTGCGGACATAGCATATCAGGCACACGTGTGGACTGATGTCTCAACAAACATGGCGGCGAGGTACGCTCAAACTTTTTCAGTGTCTGGCGTACCAGCCTACCAAACCTACCCCTTACCGAATTTATGACATTGCCGTGCATTTGAATAAGTTAACCATAAAAATAGGCGTTTTGCGGCCAGAAACTTTGGCAATAAAATGCAAATGGTGACACTGGTGATGCTTGTAGATTATAGAGGCGCCGGTTATTAAACGTAACCTAGGAAAGTCGGCCGTGTTTAATAATTTATTACTTTTCGTTTCATTGCCAGATACCTACAAACCTAATCGAACTTGAACACTCATCATCACCTGCCTTACCTTATCCCATCATCTGGGGCTGGCGCAAAATGTCCTTTCTCTTCACAATTTTCTATTCTTAGCCATAGTTATGTCCACTCCCAATACCTTCATCTCCTCCCCAACACTTTAACACTGTGGTGTTATTAAAGAAATCGGAAAAGGTGTCACTGTGACTAAACACCATCACTAAGGAAATAAAATTCTTAGACAAAGTTTTGTTTGAATTCTCAAATGGACTTTTTAAATATTCGCATAGTTACGAAATTTGTGCCCACTAGCTAGACAACTAAAAATAGTTTATATAGTATTTGCTAAAAAGTCTCTCAAAATTTAATGACTGACTTATCTATGTCAAATACTTGGTATCAGGTAGATCGTATCAGGTATCTCGCATTGAATATATTAATATTACATCCCAATCTTATGTTAGGTAACCAAGCAAGGAATTTAACGATACACTACTAGGTGTTCATGGTGAAATAAAGAAATCTACTCTACTTAATTATGTCCTGCCTGACATATTTAAATATTGGAAACATTACTTGTCTCTTTGGGCAGTTATGTAAAGATACATTTAATTACCTACTTATTTTATCTTGTAAATTAATTCATTAGGGATTCAATTAGCGTATTGATGTTATAACTTTGATCATGATTCATGACTCATGAGAGTGAAAACAAGCTATAAATTAATAAACAATTTACTGAATCAAATTAATATTAGGTATGTTTAGATAATATAAAATGTTTGTGACAAAATGAATAATTGAATCTTTAAGAGTGTATGGATACCTACTGTTATGGAACAATAGATTTTCTTAGAAAAACATAATATGTTTGGTGTTTAAATTGCGGTAGGTACCTACAAATATAAACAACAAATCTTTCATTATTATTCATTTGTTCTCTCTATACCAAATCAAAGATACGCTAAAAGCAAAATGTATAAACAAGCGGATATGATGGAACGTGGATGGAACCCTATCAAGTCACTTAAAGTACTAACAATGCTCGAAAGTTGTGAAAAAATAGTTGTGCCATAAAATATTTATGAAAATTACACTATTTTATAGTATATTGAAGTAAGAAATCAGAAAAAGAAATAAACTGTTTTTATGATTTACGGAATTTATTTAATTCATGATACTATGCCGCTAAATGACGGTAGTTGTTAAGTTATGTCAGATGCCTTTAGGTGGCTTTGAATAACTTGGAACCTGTGTTATTTACGAGTATTAATTACATACATACATACATATTATCACGCCTTTTTCCCGTGGGGGTAGGCAGAGACTAGCGATTTCCACTATTATATTAATTACACTCTCGATAAAGGTCCCACACAGTGTTCATGTGTCAATAATTAAATACCTACCTGACTAAATAATAAGATAAATGTTATTAAAATCACCTGTTTCCTCATTATCCTACTAATTTGTACTAGTAATGGAACAACGAGGAAGCTCTATTTGAAAAAGTACTAAAGAAAGAAGTACGTGTAATAAAAAAATAAAAATACGATTATTTATTGCAACATCCTTGCATATATAATTTTATGACTGTATATTGCAAAAGGTTGCAAAATTTCTAAAGCTGTAAAAATATTCATGAAAGATAACAAGAAATTTATTGTTTTTGAAACTAAAGTATCAAGATAAAAAATAAAAGAAATCATAAAAACAGCGAAATTTAATACACTAGCATATTTCTTGAAATAATATATACTTTATTAGGTCACATTCTTGCAGTGATATTTATATTTGTCATTTAGTTCTTGTGTTTTGTCATATGTCTTCAAAACTTTCCATCGCTTTGCTCATTGTAAAGATCTTGGGCGACATATCAGCTCTTTTAGAACTTCCTCAAGTCGACAAAAATAACATATTAGAAACAGATATAAATATACGTGAGACTACTAACAAATTATTCACAATACTGAGATTAAAAGTAAACGAAAGGACTACTTTAAAACAATATTCGCTCATTCACAACTACCTAGTATCCATCAGTTTACAAGATTATACTAACTTGATAGAAGTAGCTAAACTTACAAGAGTCGATAAAATAAAATTAAACAATCAAACTAAACATTTTATGGCAATTTTGAACGAAATACTAAACGAAGACATAAATCATGATACAGAAATCGAAGATGGATATGTTATTGAACATATAGAAGGATTCCTAAAGAATCTTGATGAATATACTGATTCTTACGCATATAGCGAAAATAATGTTGATTATATTGCTGCTGAGATATTAAAATATTTAGAAAATAAGGATACTTTTTCAGAAGTGAAATATCAAAATAATTCGGAACCTGATATCAGTTGGCCAATTAATAGAGAAAATACCACCCACCGTCATGCAAATGAATTTTGGGGTACAGTTTTTATTGTGTATATATTTTTCACACAAGCTATTATTTTTGAATCTTATATTACTTACCTTTTTATAGAGCCCAGCGGTCGCCGCATTTTTAGTGGTAAAAAAACAAGCATCAGAGACTTTCCGTTCATGGCTAGCATCCAGATCTTTAATCACTTCCAGTGCGCTGGTTCTATCGTCAAGTCTGATTTGATTATAACAGCTGCATCCTGTTTACAATTGTAAGTTATATTTACAATTTCATTTGCTTACCTGTACATTTCAATTGAAGTAGTATCTAGCTTTGTTAATAATCTAGTTAGATCGACTTTTTTTTTATGTTAACCCCATATAACGAATTTGCGTAATACCTAAATACTGAATATAATATAACTAAATCTTACTAGCTATTGCCCGCGGCTTCACCCGCGTGAATTTCCCATGGGAACAATGCTTTTTCCCAGAATGAAAAGTACCCTATGTCTTTCTCAGTTTTATGTGTATGCGAAATTTCAGAAAGATTGGTTTAGTCGAAAAACATAAAGAGGTAACAAACAAACAAATAAACCAATTCACTTTCGCATTTATAATATTAGTAAGGATAAAAAATAGGAAGAAGCCCTTTCAATACCAAGTATTTACCTCAAAGAAGGGTTAAAATTATAATAATAGTATAAATATCAAATTCATTATTACCAAGGTATCTAAAGTATATGGAAAAAAATGTTTATTGTTAAAATTTTATATTTATTTAATAATTTATTAATTATACTTTTACTAGGGCTTGGAATAATCGCTTTTTCCGGGAAAATCCTGCATTTCTTTCTGCCCGAGTCGGCAGTACTTACCATAATGTTGGAGGAGAAAATATCCCGATTTTAGAAGTATACTTCCACCCAGAGTACGACCCACGATCTCTCAAGAACAATTTGGCACTGCTACGGCTTTTTAGGTAAATCTTTCTAAATATTTTTATTTTTTAATTAATACTTATATTTTCATTTAATGGAGATGGTAATTTTGTTGTAGTTTTAATTTATAAATTAAATAAAATCTTCATAATACTATCCCGATTATAGACTATATAATTATATATATATATCATAATATCTCGATGTACACATATTATATTTATTGCGATAAGGGCGCTTTTTGCATATCATATGTTTGTTCGTGTTTCTTTGATGTACTATTGTTATATTTGTGCAATGTACGCGTAGTTTCTATTTTACTCTTTAGATTATATAATATATACATTAGTGAATTTGATTTTAGAGCGTTGGTTTTCACGAAAAAGACGAGAAAGGTGAAGAAGATTGCAATAGATCGGCATGACAACGCGTTACCGGTGAATACCAGAGGGATCACGATGGTTGGATGGGGAGCTAGGCGAGTAAGTTGACGACATTATTTAGGTATACTCCAAGAAGTTCAGAAAGTTCTTGAAAGTTCAGAAAAAAAAGAACATGTTTACATTCAATTGAAGTAGTCAAAGTAAGATTTTAAGTAAGTTTGTTACAAAACTTCCAAACAAAACTATTATAACGTATATATTACACATACACATAACATATACTTTTTGATGATTCTTTCTCACAATTCTTGTAAATATGTTCTTATAGGCTAGGACAAAGCAATGATAAAAAATAATGTTGAATGTATAAAATTGAATCAAGTTTTATAAATGAGTAGAGAGATAATATGGGTTTATATCAAGATAAAAATTGTGTTACTTCTTTAGAAATAGGAGCTCCTACACGGGGAGCATTCTCCAGTACTGTAATGTAAGCCCCTTTGTCCACAAGGCGACACGCGGGTATCGGCGACTATGTCGCGGAGACATTTGCAATACAAGAGAGGTTAAAATTCATAGAGGTAGTACACAGATCTCGTCGCGTCATGTACTACCTCCATGATGTCGGACGCGGAGTAAAGTAAATGCTCAAAATCCAAGAAATGTTACATTACAGGCGAATCGTCAGTGTGAAAGGTATATTGTAACGTAATGCTCAAAATAAAATTTGGAAACGTTACATTACAGGCGAATTATCCCAGTTTGAGAGAACCTTTATATTGAGCGACTGTTTTTTTTTCACAGAGAAATAACGTTGTTCAAGACCCATACTTATCATTTGCTGTGCTTGATTTCTATGATCTTAGAGAATGTCAAGACGTTTACTCCAAGTAAGTCATTAGAGATTCAAATGAATGTATTTTATAACTATTAGTTGGAAGTCTTTCTTGGATTATGAAGGATTTCAATTTTATAAAAAAGATTGATAAAAATAGTAGACATCTTTGGAAACGTTGCATAAAAAATTACTATAGTACGGCAGAAACCTAAACTCCCGTGTGACGTATGTCAGTTAGACAATAATCTACCTAAACAAGAATCGCTACGATTATTTGATGTTACGTAAAAGTAATAATTCCAGATAAAATAATTATAAACCATCAAAGTCATTAGTCACTAACAAGGATAATAAATTCATTGTGAATAATATTATCTACTCCGATGTCACGATTCGATACGATTGAGTGAATTCTTGTCCCTCTATCTTTTTTTTTGTATCGCTTTAATGTTAATTTTTTTAATCTTAAAAAGCGCAATAATATTTATTTTCAGCATTTAAAAATCAATAACAAATCTTATAAATGAATTTATAAAAAAAACGATGTATCGAGATTTCTTACATTGTCACTATCGATTTATTGTAGCCGGATGCAATGGAACTCCCTATACTGGAAAGCCGTAAGTTCAAGTATTTCCGCGCATAGATTAAAAAATTAAAAATTCGGTACTTCATGGGCTTGACCCTGATGACGTAGTGTACTGTCATACGGGAGTTTAGGTTTCGGCCCGACTATAATAGCCTACGTAATTCACATCTCTTATCCCAAAACAGAGGTACCATATGTGGCCGTGATATGAGGTTGCAATTATATAGATACATGTTTTAAAATCTATATATTTGAGACTTCGTAGCTCACGAAACATGGGCCTATTTATAACAAAAAAGTTGGTTGACACGGGACGCCCGGCATGCTATTTGCCGTCCCTGATGGCTCAAGGCATTCGAGTCGATTTTACTATTAAGCCGAACTAATAAATGTTTTACATTAAAAAAAACAAATGAAATGGAGAAGGATATTATCAGCATTTTAGTAAATAAATATTATTATAATTTTATTTAATTTCATTCCAGACAATACGTTACGAGGAGACATTTCTGTGCGGGATTCATTTCTGTTGGAGGCGGCGCTTGTAATGTAATTATCAATTTCAATTATCAATGAGTTCTTGTAAATCCGAAAAATTAATATAAGTACGAATAAAAATTCTCTGTAGATATAGATAACGTGGTCTGAGAAGAATTTTCAGTAAAAAAATATTTATTTGTAGATTTCGTTTGCGTGGTTTTGATGACCGTTGTCTTGAGATAAATAATTTATTAGATGTTCCTTTTTACAAAATATGGTTGATTTTCTATCCAGTAATCATTGAGCAAGTTTCGAATCTATAACTTTGTTCCAAGGAAGGAGTAGTATTATTTTTTTCATGGAGTAGTTTGGGAACATTTTTTGGAGTACTTTGGGAATAACCTCTTAAAAATACATTAATGACTATGTTGACTGGTCTCCTATCGAAGGGATCAATGAGTACCTTACATATATAAGTTACATATTATGAGAACTGATATATCCTACTAATCCTAATCCTATCCTAATATCCTAATCCAAATATCCTAATCCCAATATCCTAATCCAAATATCCTAATCCAAATATCCTAATCCTAATATCCTAATCCAAATATCCTAATCCTAATATCCTAATCCAAATATCCTAATCCTAATATCCTAATCCTAATATCCTAATCCAAATATCCTAATCCTAATATCCTAATCCTAATATCCTAGTCCTAATATCCTAGTCCTAATATCCTAATCCTAATATCCGAATCCGAATCCTTATATCCTAATCCTAATATCCTAATCCTAATATCCTAATCCTAATATCCTAATCCTAATATCCTAATCCTAATATCCTAATCCTAATATCCTAATCCTAATATCCTAATCCAAATATCCTAATCCTAATATCCTAATCCTAATATCCTAGTCCTAATATCCTAATCCTAATATCCTAATCCTAATATCCTAATCCTAATATCCTAATCCTAATATCCTAATCCTAATATCCTAATCCTAATATCCTAATCCTAATATCCTAATCCAAATATCCTAATCCTAATATCCTAATCCTAATATCCTAGTCCTAATATCCTAATCCTAATATCCTAATCCTAATATCCTAGTCCTAATATCCTAATCCTAATATCCTAATCCAAATATCCTAATCCTAATATCCTAATCCTAATATCCTAGTCCTAATATCCTAATCCTAATATCCTAATCCAAATATCCTAATCCTAATATCCTAATCCTAATATCCTAGTCCTAATATCCTAATCCTAATATCCTAATCCAAATATCCTAATCCTAATATCCTAATCCTAATATCCTAGTCCTAATATCCTAGTCCTAATATCCTAATCCTAATATCCGAATCCGAATCCTTATATCCTAATCCTAATATCCTAATATATAAATGCGAAAGTTTGGATGTGAGTTTGTGAGAATGTTTGTTACTCAATCTCGCAAAATCTACTGGACGGATTTCGATAAAATTTGGTATACGGATAGAAAAATACCGGGAATAGCATATCGGGTAATTTTTATCTCGAAATTCCCACGGGAGCGAAGCCCCGGGGCGCAGCTAGTCTTTTATATATTTGAAAGATTTTCTGTCTTTTCAGCGAGACATTGGTGGTCCAGGAATTACTCATGGCTATCTCACTGGAATAGTCAGCTTTGGCTCTCCTGTCTGCGGAACTCCGGACGCGCCGACTGTTTTCACCAAATTAGGATACTACACTGAATGGATCGACGGAATCATGGATCAGGTAAAATAACACACACGAAGGCTTTTCGAGGTTGCTAATATTCGTTTTGTCTTCCCCTCTTTCAAGTAGCTTATTCTAAGTTTTTTTTATTATTATTATTATATGTTTCAATTATATATTTGTCATCTCCTTTTTTACATTTTTAAATAAAAAAAATAAAAAAGGGGAACCCATCGGTAGCGGGGCAAAGACCTAAGCTACCGGTGGTCAGGGCTCCAGCGAGAGGAATCTCCTCATAATGTGGGTCATGTCCAAGAATACCGCCTTCTAGATCGACCCAACTGCCGAGCGAGAGTCTCTAGATAACGATCGAGACTCTTCGCTATAAGTCCGTTCACACTAACGACTATCGGAACAATAATCGTTGAGTCAACACGCCACATGGCGGTAACCTCGTGGGCCAAGTCCAAGTACTTTGAAAGTTTCTCTTACACAGCCTTTACAAGGTTCTCATCATGAGGAATAGTGACATTAACGAGGATTGCACTGCACAGCTCGCCTCCCGATCTACTATCACAATATCAGGCCTATTGGCAACAAAAGTCCGTGTCTGTGATAATTGACCGGTCCCAGTAGAGCGTGACATGACCATTTTCAAGAACTGGCACTAGTGTGAATTTATAGTACGGTACCTCAGAGCTTACAGGGCAAGTTGCTGGTGTATTATCCTGGCTACTTGGTTGTGTCTGTGCAAATGCTCGCCATTAGCAAGGTGAGAACAACCAGAAACTATATGCCTGAGTGACTCTCAAGGACGGTGGCATGCTCGACAAATGTCAACCATACCATCCTTCTGTATATGTTTCCGGTAGTTATTCGTATTGATAACTTCGTCCATAATTGCACAGGCAAAACCTTCGGTTTCCCTAAAATGGTCACCGAAACGTAACCAGGCTACCGACGCGATCAGGTCCACATCAGGACCATGCAGGACCCTGTAGAGCCACCCGTGAAGTTCCTTACTCTTCCAAACGTCAATGCGGCTCTGGGTAATAAGCACCTGCGGTTTGCGCCAATTCCTGTTTGCCATGGATAGCGGTGTAAAGTCATTGTCACTTGTTACGACGTCGCGATGTAAGCCATTTTCACGGCTGAGAAAGTATTCCCTGAGATTGCATACCTCTCAGTTGTGTTGGTTCTTATATATATATTTTTTACATTCTGATATAAATAATAAAGTATTTATTTACATTTCTTTCATTTCAGGATGTCCCTATGGTTAAAAGAAAAACTACAAAATTACCCTATACAATATTCCCCATACCCACTAACTACCGGCAAACTAGTACCACATTCAAAGTACAGCCACCAGTATTTACTAAAAAGTCTAAATCATTGGGTGCACTAAGAGAACAAGTTAAAGGAACTAAACATTCAAAAGTAGATATTATTGAACGAATCCCATTCACCTACTCTCCTGTTACTACATTAGAACCACCTGATCTTCCAAGTACCCAAATAAATGATATTCAAGACGATCAAGTATTAAGAGAAAATGATGACGATGTTGTAAGTGAATTATTTAGTTCCATTATTGGAAGCAAAGAAGTTGAAAATTTGCTTAAAGAAGTTAATGAAGTTAAAGAAGCAACTACTCCTGAAGATCAAGAATCCAATATTCCTGACAATCATCTAATACAACAAATTCCTTTCACATACTCTCCTGACACTACTTTAAATTCACCAAAAACTCCCAGAAATGTAACGAGTATTATGAAATCAGATGATAAATCTGATAAATTACAGAATGAGGACAAAGATACGAAAAATATTATAGTAGATATATCAGATAAACTTACTGTCAAAGATACAGACAAAGAACTTACTTCTCAACTCGAACAAGATATTTTACAAATACTTGATGAAATAAACTTAGAGGATTTTTTGATTAAAGCGAAAAAACGATCGGACAATTCGATTCAACTACGAAACAAAAATTCGATACCAATATCAACCAAAAATGTTGAAAAGGATATAAATGATATTTTATCGTTACTTTATCCATCAGATTCCGAACAAAATAATACTACAATACTTTTGAGTGAAAGTGAAGATAGCCATGAAGGTGGGTTGGAAATAATTGCAGATGTATTTAAGAATATTTCAGTAATAGATAATAAAACAGAAAACATATTGGACTCTAAGAAAGTATTGTTTGACATAGTTACTGATGTTCTCAGGGAGGAACTTCATACTAAATTTAATGGTAATCTATACAATAATAAAACTGATAAAAACGATAATAAAATTCAACCTAGTAATGACGAGCCGCGAAATATAGCACGAGAAAAAAAATATTCAAATGAAATCAGTATATCAGTTGTAAAAGGACATGGTATTAGAATTACAAAAAGTACAACAACGCAAAACATAAGAAATCCCGGAAAAAAAGGACAAAGGACCATAAATAGTACAAAACGAAAATTTTGATACACAACAAAAATAAATATTTTTTTTTTGTAATTGTAGAGTTAGTAAAAATAAAATGTATAATTAATTAGTTACTAACTATCTCCGTAATAACCATTTCTTCTGATCCGTATTCCTTGTTGACCAATGATTTAGTTTCAATTTTTTTGAGAAAATGCAAGTATGTGATCAGCATAATTTTAAATAAATCAGATTTAAATTAGAAATATATTTTTTATTTCATATACCTACTCGAAAGTAGTATAAGTTATGATATAATGAAAAAAGGAAGGAAGGAGAAAGGGAACATTTCATAATGAATTAATGTTCACTCTACATACTACATACTTAGGCCGTAGACTAGTATTTACAAAATAGCGATTAAAATAAAGAAAATACAGCGGTGTCGTGAATGTTTAAACCTGAGTAGTGTGGCGCTACTCTACGCCCCATTGCGAATTAAAAAAATATCTGAAATGGGGCGGCCCGGAGCGGTGACCTGCTCCAGCTGCCTGCTGTATTTCATAATTAAAATTTGAAAAGATTATATAATTTATCAGTTTGCTAACTTTTGACGCTGTAGGTACCGATCATACATACATAGAATCACGTCTTTATCCCTTACGGGGTAGACAGAGCCAAGAGTCGTGAGACTCGAAGGCCACGCTTAGCTAAATAGTGGGCCCTCTGATGGAATGGAGATGAATACCTGAGTATTGTGACAGGTTGCTAGCCCATCGCCTATGAGTGGAGGAATCCCCAGTTTAACACTTCGTTAGTCGCGCCTCTGTTTGGGACGTAAGTGGTCGCATGTACTACATATGTAGAACATTTTCAGCATTTTTTTTTGCAGTTTAATTAAGTAAATAAATAAAACTTATTATTTATTATCTTCATATATCTTACTAGCTGTCGCCCGCGGCTTCGCCCGCGTGAGTTTCGCTTAGATGAAAAATCTCTCTTGGAGCTTTTCATCAGATGTCCAGATCTTCAATTTTTATACGTCATCAGAAAATGCTCATCAGGTTGAACGACTTTTGTTAAGGCATCATTTCCATATTTCTTATAGTTTAGCTGTTCTGTTAAGGTTCTTCATCAGGTGTTCCAGTTTTCAAAATAAATTATAGCCTATATGTTGCCCAGGCTTAATAGCTATACAACAAAAAAAGTTTCATTCAAATCCGTCCAGTAGTTTTTGCGTGAAACGCGTACATACATACAGACAGACAGACAGACGGACAGACAGACAGACAGACAAGAAATTCCAAAAAAATTTTTTTGCTTTCTATCATTCTTTTTAAGTGTCCCTCTATCCATTTCAGTCAAAAATACTAAATGTACAGACAAAATATTTTTACTGTTTTATTATATGTATAGATAATTAATCAAAAACAAAAATAAACATATCATTTTACTAATAAGAAACTTAGAACTAGACTTGGTTAACAAAATATGGCAAAAATCTAATTTTTTTTCACGCTTAATACTAGGATGAGATTTTTTTTTATTTGCTTATCTCCTCTACCTGGTTATCATTGGTTTCATAACACTCAGAGCATAATAAAATCTGGTGATCAGGACATATCCACTTATGGCATGAGTAACATTATTTTCTGGTCGACTATCATGGCGCACTCTGCCACAATAGTAGCACTATCCTGCTTGACCAGTACTTGATGTGTCTGCTGGATCTGGATGCTCCTGAGGTGTATTATGTAACCACAGTAATATATTTCCTTTGATTTTCAATTGATTTGGGAATATTTTCAATATGAATTCTGCGATATATACATGGGGCAACCGGGCAACTGATTTGTGACCTATTTTTTAAAAAAGTAACAAAAGTTAGTTTTTTAAATGCTTATCACAAAAAGCAAATTTTAATTATGATCATATATTATTAATATTTGATGCAACTTAACAAATAATAAGAAAATAAAATACTGACCCTTTTTTTTCTATGCAAAAAAGTGTGACGCGAGTGGTCGCGTGTACTACTAATTGTAGATTTTTAACTTTGAATAGGTATATGTCGTTAATACGGGTGCATCGATCAACGCGCCGTAGCTAATTTTATTCGTCATTGACTTGTAGAATATTACTAGGAATGATTGCGATTTCTACTCACAATTTTCGATAAAAATAAAAAAAATCGGTACCTGTTCTACTATTGTAGAACTCGCGACTAACGGAGTGTTAAAGCCCTTTCCCTCGATTGACATTTACAAACTGCGTGGGAAGAGAAGCAGCTGGCTAGCACACCGATCATATAGACTTATTATATACTCCAGTTTATAATAAGTCTATGGTAGTGATTAGAACCATATTGAATAGTTACAATTTTTTACTTTCCGTATTATGAAAAGTAGTGTGTTCAACAAGGCTAAAAGTCATCAATTCGTACTCGGATTACAGCCGTCTAAACATCATCTTCACACGCTATTGATTGATTTACTTGATAAACTAATCATTTACTTGTATTTCATTAATCATTCACTATTTAGTAATCATATTTAACCTCGAAAACATCCGAAAATATATTGACTTTCTTTTTCTTCTAAAGTATAAGATCAGATGAATTCTCTCCCACAAAACATTAGCTATATTGATCACAAGAATATCATCAATCACACTTTTTGAGTTATTCATTTGCGATTTCCGAATATTACACGGCAGGAAGTGGCAAAAACAATCTTCTAACTATCTCAGTGTAAAAAGATAGAAGGTTTAGAAATTGTACTTACTTCGCATATAAACAGATATTTCTATCACGATCAGAGAATCAAATGAACAATGGACACAGGCAATAGGACACATCCTATTCCGAAGTTGCATTCACAAATTAATGTTCACCAAGCCTAATAATTCATATATTAAATAAGTACAAACTTCAAAATCTAGTATAAACTTCTAAAGGCGAAAGGCACGCTAGTGAAGGTTAGCGAAGACCACTAGTAGAACTACATACTTACAAGTAGAAATAATAGAAGAAAATGCAAATAATACACTTAACCTCGTAGTGTATCTTCTGCACATTCCGTATTTTTTCGTTTAAGTATTGAGAGGCAATGATGGATGGCTGTTCCCAGGCGGTGATTGGCTATCTGAAAGGGACAATTGTTTTTTCTGGACAACATGTGGCATGTTTGGTGATTAGAAATCTATTCACGTGTCCTTTATTTTTATTTACTCAAGCTAAAAATACGCTTAATTTGTATACATCTACATTATTAATATTTATTTATTTGTTATCTCGCGCAGAACCGGTCGTTGTGGATATCCTTGGGAGAGGCCTTTGTCCAGCAGTGGACGTCTTTCGGCTGAGAGAGAGAGAGAGAGAGAGAGAGAGATTTGTCCTTTATTTATGGTATTATTGATAAAAAAGTGTTTGTTTTAAAGAAAGACTCTTTTGCTTCAAAACGGAGGACAATTGACTGATGTGATTAGTTGCAGGGCTGGAAAGTGCTACTAATATTGGCTGCGAGCGGAGCCGCGGGCAACAGCTAGTAAAATTCATTGTCTACACCTATATATCTAGACTGGAGATGACACAAACTATAGATAAAAATATATTTTTTGGCCATATTAAATATGTCCAAGATCATGATATAAGTAATTTTGGAGAGAGAGAAATAAAATAATGTAATATTTTGATCAATGATGACAATTTTTTTACGCAAGACCATAAATAAAATGCTCGTTAATTTTTTGAAATTTAAAATTTACGATATTTTGGGAATTGTAGTAAATGAAGCTCACTTTTCAGTAAGTAAACAAATAATATTAAAAAATGAGTATGTATGTTCATTGTTTAGTTTATATTTAATTTTCTGGAGGCCATTTTTGCATCAATTTATAATAGGCCCCCTGCAGCCCGACTGCAACCTTAATTAGCCCAGCTTCATTAACCTTGTTTGCCTCCTGCCTTTACGTACTTGTAGGCTTGTAGGTGACTTAATAAGATTCTGTTGAAAATATGATTTGTTACCTACTTTGTTGTTACGTTTGTGTTTCTACAAGCTTTTTGCTATTGTAAGTAGTATTATTTTTAAACTTGTCTACTGGAATGCCTCCTACGCAGTATAACACGTGCGCATACATTGTGAGTTATAACAATTTGAATTAATTTAAATTTGAGGTATGCGTGAGTGAGCTCCTTAAGCTGAGTTCAGACTACGCTATAATATTGTGCTCTATAGTATAGTAAAGAATGACGCAATGCTATACTATATAGCATGGCGTTCACATTACGCGATATTATCGCAAGCATATAGCAAGCTTCATGGCGGCGCGTCGGCACAGGATCATGTCCAGACGTGTCGCTTGCGCGGGCTCGTGTCGCCTGCGGGACGGGCGGGGGGAGGGCGGCGCGATATAGCACAGCGCATTGAGCGCATCGCACCAATTTATAGCTTATAGTAAGCCAATAATATATCGCACAGTACAGTGTGAACGTGTCCATAGACAATGTATGGTGCGCGATATTGTTGTGCTATGAGCTATATACTATATGCTAATATATTATAGCGTAGTCTGAACTCAGCTTTACCTATGTGTACAGCTCAGAAATCTGATTAATATATTTTTCACAGAGAGTCGCCATAGCAGCGTTTTAAAGGGGTAATGTTGCCAGCCTCTAGGGAACACTGCCTCGCGGCGACGATGCGACGTTCTAGAATCTCTTTTTTACCTAGACGCCAAACAGTCATTAATAAAATATTTTAGGTAGGTACTTATTTCAAAATCCATACATATCTTCTATACATATAATAAAACAGTAAAAATATTTTGTCTGTACATTTAGTTTTTTTGACTGAAATGAATAGATACACCTAAAAAGAATAATAGAAAGCAAAAATATTTTATTGGAATTTCTTGTCTGTCTGTCTGTCTGTATTTCTGTCTGTCTGTCTGTATGTATGTACTATGTACGCGTTTCACGCAAAAACTACTGGACGGATTTAAATGAAACTTTTTTGTTGTATAGCTATTAAGCCTGGGCAACATATAGGCTATAATTGATTTTGAAAACTGGAACACCTGATGAAGAACCTTAACAGAACAGCTAAACTATAAGAAATATCGAAATGGTATCTTTGCAAAAGTTTATCAATCTGACGAGCATTTTCTGTTGACGTATAAAAATCGAAGATCAGGATCATCTGATGAAGAACTCCAAGAGACCAGCTACACTATTACATATATGGAAATAGCGCCTTAGCAAAAGTCGTTCAACCTGATGAGCATGTTCTACTGACGTATAAATAATAAAGATCTGGAACATTTGGAGTTTCCGTTCATCAACATATATTCCCACGGGACACGGAATAACCAAATGCCTGGAATTTTGAGTACTGGAGTTTAAGTTACTACAGTTTGAAACACAAAAAGATTTTTCATCTAAGCGAAACTCACGCGAGCGAAGCCGCGGGCAACAGCTAGTAAATAATAATGAAGACACACGTTTGTGTGAGCTCTATATACAGATAAACCAAGCTACACTACATAATTCAAGGGTAAATAATTAATTTGGTAATTCAGTTTGAAATGGGACGTACGTCTTGGCTCATCTTCGTGTTTGGGAGCCATTTGGGTTGTTACTCTGCGGGGTACACCTACTCGGATTAATATTAAGTGTTTGGTTGTAGGCTCCAGTATATTCTCGTAAATGTTATCTCTTATGTACAAGAACTACTCTCAGAGAATATCAAATTTGTTCATAGCTGTTTGAGCAAGGTAATGCTTATGAAAAAAAGATTAACATCAAAAACTAAATCTATACTTACATATAATAAAATATTAAAAATATTTTGTCTGTACGTTTAGTATTTTTGACTGAAATGGATAGAGGGACACTTAAAAAGAATAATAGAAAACAAAAAAAACTTTTTTTAATTTTTTGTCTGTCTGTCTGTATGTATGATCACGCTAATCTCCGAAAGTACAGAACCGATTTGAATGAAACTTTTTTTTGTTGTGTAGCTATTAAGCCTAGGCATCATTTACGCTATAATTGATTTTGAAAACTGGAACACCTAATGAAGAACCAAAACAGAACAGTTAAACTATAAGAAATATGGAAATGGTGTCTTAACAAAAGTCGTTCAACCTGATGAGCATTTTCTGCTAACGTATAAAAATTGAAGATCTGGAACATCTGATGAAGAACTGCAAGAGACCAGCTACACTATAACATATATGGAAATGGCGCCTTAGTAAAAGTCGTTCAACCTGATGAGCATTTTCTGCTGACGTATAAAAATTGCAGATATGGAACATCTCATGAAAAGCTCCAAGAGACCAAGCTACACTATAACATATATGAAAATGACGCCTTATCAAAAATTGTTGAACGTGATGATTATTTTCTGCTGATGTATAAAAATCGAAAATCCGAAACATCTGAAACAGTTTGGAACACAATTATTTTATCTAAGCGAAACTTACGCGTGCGTAGCCGTGGGCGACAGCTAGTATTAACTATTTTTCGAATATCATCTTAAACAAATTTTCATAGAGACATTTTTTACAGAAAACATATGGCATTGTATGTTATAAAATATACCATAATATTTATGTTAGGTAATGTTAGGTTTATACTACCCCTCCACATAATCCCTCAGACAGAGGGGCGAAAGAGGATGCTGGCGAGACTAATAGACGTATGGGTGGATCCCCGCCGGATTTGTTTTTCGTTTTCCATTGTTAAAACTATACGCAGCCGATGTACCCCGAGCAGCCCAAGTCAAGGACATGGATTGTTTTTAAATTGAATCAAAAATATGATGACAACAAACCTTGATCCTTTTATTATTTTAATTTTTTTTTGTTTTGACTTAGCGTTGTTGTTGTTGCTTATTTTTGTCATTGTTAAAAGTGTTGAAGACCTTTTTCCAATGGTCTTAAGTAATGTTGCTCTTAAAATGTATCAGAATAATTGACTCAGTTTTTACATTAGATATTCATACATAACTATAATCGGGCCGAAACCTAAACTCCCGTGTGACGTATGTCACTTTGACAATAATAGTGATGTACCTAAACACGAATCGCTGCGATTATTTGTAGTTACATAAAAAAAAAAATCGAAATAAAATAATTATTTTTATTTATCAGAAGTCTGAACCTTTGTCTCTGTCATCGTCAATAGCATGGATAATAAACTCATTGTGAATAATATTATCTACTTGATGTCACGATTCGATACGATTGCGTGAATTTCCTTTTTCTTTCTTTTTTTGTATTACTTTAATGTTAAATATTTTAAATCTTAAAACGCAATAATTTTTATATCCAGCATTTACAAACCTTGTTAAATAAACCGATAAATTAAACGATGTATTGCGATTTTTTACATTTTCACTATCGATTTATTGTAGACGGATGCAATGGAACTCCCTAAACGGGCAAGCCGGAAGTTCAAGTAGGTACTACATTTCCGCGCATAGATTTAAAATTTAAAAAAATCGGAACTTCATGGTAATGACCCTGATGACACCTATCATACGGGAATTTAGGTTTCGATTATAACGTTATTTAATACAAAAATCATATAAAAAACGTTTCATTTTATTATTTTAACCCCGTCTAGAAATTGATAAATCAGAAGCTTGAAAATTAGCTGGAAATAGATGCATGAACTAAAAGAGACATTATCACTATTCGGTTACGAATAACGACATTGTTCACTACGACTCCACTTTTCTTATGGATGAACCTTGTATATGGCAGAATAAGGTTCATTTTTAAATATTTAGAAACTGACAAATACATCATATTCATCCAAGTGGCCGTTTTATCTCCCCTGATCTATTCATGCTAGCAAAGAGAGCCGCCGGTAAAGTTCCTTCTCCAAATACCAATTCTATTTTGTTTTCGAATCTATTGGGAAATACCATGTAAGTACTTTGCACTGTTGAACTAAGACAACTTTCTGAATCAATTTGTTGTAACGGCAAGTATCAAGATTGTGTAAGTATCTATTTTCTTTTAGAACTAGTTGTAATGTAACAGTGTTTTGGTTTACATATTTTATACAATGAGGATTTGTTACGAGTATAATACAAGTATTCTATAAAATAACACCAAAATATTTTTTTCTAAAAGCTGAAAGGTATATTACTATTTGATTTTCTATTTATCGGGGTTGGCACGCCGGCTGTTGGCTGACCCAGAACTGTTATATATGTATGTAAACAATTGAATTATTTTCCCGGTGCTAGCTGCCGTTAATGTTTGATATAACTCAACAGAGACCACAGCCGAGGAAGTGTCACGCTCTTATTGTCCAATGAGGATTTACAGCTACCTCTGTTAGGTATTTACCTGGGGGTCTAGAATGGCCACATTGACGGATCGGAATATGATCTATTTCCACTTCCTAAATACTTAAAAATAAACCTTATTCGTTATGAAATATGGTTTATTTTTAAGTGGCTGTTTTAGACCCCTGCTAAGTTTTGGTGATTCATTTATTTTCTTCTTTTCTATTCTACCCATCCCCAGTAACGGGTCTGCAACATGTGGTATGCCAGTACTTCCATAGACTACACTAACCATATGTGTGATAGGTACCAGATGAATTATGTAAAATAAAACATATTTAACC
Organism: Ephestia elutella; assembly: GCA_018467065.1. NCBI lineage: Eukaryota > Metazoa > Arthropoda > Insecta > Lepidoptera > Pyralidae > Ephestia > Ephestia elutella. The sequence goes on from CM031564.1 coordinate 13,681,548, forward strand.
AAATATACCAATTTTACCAAATTAAATGTAGTATGTAATAAATAAGAGCATTTCGATTTAGTACCAAAGTTACCTACCGATATTAAAAATATTTAAGTTTTGACAGAAGTTTACGATATTTGCTCGACGCGAATCTTCGCGTGCATTCAACAACATCGACATTACAGCATCTTGCATTCTTATACATTTTGCATTCAGACTTATTTGAGTGCACACGCGACGCCCCTATCTGCCGCCATACGTTATTAGTTCGGAAGTTTGTGAGTATGTTTGTCAGGATTTTGAGATTAATATTGAGTAAACTTTCTTTCAAAAAATACCGAACTTGTTTTATTGTTTGTATGGAGTCCCTACCTGTTTATAAGGACTTGACGATATCTTATGGCACAGGAGTTTCAAATTTCTTTGAAAAAACGCAAAGTAATGTATGTGTTACATTTAGAACCCTTTTTTATCACAGGTTAAAATAATAAAATACCAGCAGGTGTCCACTCTGTCGCCTGCCTGCGGACAGCAAGAGCACAAAAATGACGCGGCATTTTCCTCCTAGACGCCATAATGGATTTAAAATGGCCGTCGCAATCTTTATTTGTCCGTGTTCCTAGTTGTTAAAATTGTTTCGTATAAAAAATTTCGATTTTTTTATACGATATATTTTGTTAAACGAATTTTCTGTTCATTTAGAAAAAAATAATGTATAATTCAAGTGGTAAGTATCTGAAATATTTTAATATAGTTTCTTAACAACTAAAATATTATAGTTAAAAAATTCTTTAAAAAAATATTCAATATAGGTATTTAATTAGGTAATAAAAATATATCAAATCATTTATTATAATATATGTAGGTAGTATAAGTGCTGGAGTCCTGTGCCACCTGTGCTAAGTAATAAAAACTTGTGTTACATGAACTCCATATCTACAGAGAGATTTTTCTGACAGCTAATTAAGAAAAAGAAATTAGTATAAAAAAATCTCAACAGATGGAGTTTTATTGAAAGGCGAGTTGTACTACTGGCTGTACTTATATTGTGCGCTTTTTATTGTCAGCCAGAGGCAGAAAAAAAATCACATGTATAACAGTTTGCAGTTGCACAAATCACAATATTGATACTCTTTAGATGTTTTTTATTAGGTTTTTTTTAATGCCAATCCCGTGCATTTTTCCTTTTTGAATGGTCTTGCCTTTTACTAAGCGCCATCTATGAAGTCATCTGGAACTATTTCTATTTTTAATTTGTGTCACGGAAAATCCCTCATTGTAAAATGTATTCTGAATATTTCCAATTAATTCGCAACATTCTAAAAGCCTGATGTTCCTTTCAGATATCTGGACACTAAACAAACATATATACTCGTTTAGGGCAGTGGTATTTCTCGTTGGCGGTTTAAAACTTTTGGATGGTCTTTGGTAAGACCGAAAAAGGCCGGTCCCTCTGTGTAATTAAGGTCCCGATGTGTCAACTTTGCTCTGATGTGGGCACCAAAGTAAGTATACCTAAGTACACTTCAACTCTACGTGGACGTAATAAATCAAGGAACGTAAAAAGTTTACGCGCGGACAGATACGGTAACTAGCATGTATGTAAATGATTTTTTTTTTATTATGACAAAAAAATATATATATTCGTAGAGGTTAGTCTACGGCGTTGAGTTATCTATGCACATCTACGGCGGCGCGGCGCGCGGCTATAGATGTTCTACGGCGTAGAGATTCTCTACGAGATGGTCGACGAATTGTATATGTCCATGATAAACACTAATTGTACAGTACAAGCATGCGCGGTGCAATTGTATTTAATTTGACGAAAAATAGCAGGGATATCAAGCTAACGAATATTTTGGCAAAATAATCGATGTTAGGAAACCGTATGCGACTATCTTGCTTGTGAATCCGAACTGAAATGGTCAACTTCATTTTACTAATTTAAAGTAATGTAAGTGTTATAATAATATATCTTACCATTAAAATACTTTTACTATTTTGATTGACATTATTATTAATTATACAAACAAATTCGCCGACGAAAGTCTTTTATTGGTGAATAACTATGAAAAGAGGTTGTAAAAAATGATCTTGCGATGTAACCAGTCAATAAAGATTTTAAAATTCACCAATACAAAGGGAACACGAGTCGCAGCTGCAGTCGCGAAATGTCAAGACCATCGTACAGCGTTCAAATCGTACGTCAATTCCGCGTCGAATTTTCAAGAATTACCCTCCGATTTGGAACGGGATTTCAGAATTTCAGAAAGGAGGTAACCTAATTTTCTGGTCTTGGCGTCTCACGGCGACGAATTAGAGCACCCATTTTTAAAGCACCTATTTGAAAGCCGCTTTTTATTTAGATCGATATTTTTTACATAGTTATGGGTGTATTTTATGAGTTTTTTTTTCATAATACAAAATTTAATATTATGCCCAACCATACCCAAAAATAACTTTAAAATAGAATTTCTTTACTCAGATCCGAGAGTTAATTATCGCAAAACGTACTTTTGAACATAATGCCCAGATATTCGAACGAAAAAAACATCGAAATCAGAAAAATCTACCCCGATCTGCGAAAAAACTATACCTACGCTTTAGAAATACATTAGTTCTTTACAAACAGGTGAAATTCAAATAGGTGCTCTAGAGTACGTCCTGCGGCAGGTGACGAGAGGTGCTGTTAGGAAACGATTAGATTTGTCGAGTAGAAAATTTGGTGTTTCGATAACCGCCAATCCGCGGTCGCGATCATTCAATAAGGTACGTGACGTTGGCAGCTCCGATATTGTTCCAATATCCTCATCAATGTATTAGTAAATTGCTTTATGTTGCTCATATTTTTCCTCCTTAAGTTCTTTATGCAGCTTTTTGTTGTTATCTGCTTTAACTCTATCGTGAAATAGCTTTTAAAGTTCATTACGTAGGTAGCTTTTTCTTTGAAAAAAAAAGAAAAATCATTGCACAGAATCTGCACAAATCAATATTTGTGCAGACAACACAAACAATTTTGTAAAAAGTCGGTCAAAATTAGTATTTTTTTTTGCAAATAGCAGTTCATTTTATAAGAAATTCTAGAAAATCTAATAGCAGGGGTACAGCAGTTACAGCACATTATATGATATCTTAGAAAAAACTAAAGATATGTAACTTAGATTGTGTAAACATTGGAATTTTCTAATAAGAAGTACACATTTAATTGGCGTCCAATCAAATCAATCCAGTTGGATTCGAGCCAACACACGCCATACATATACTATGACGAGGCTCTGTTTAACCGTTAAAGTAGAACGACTTAAGAACTTAATTCAATGTATTTACAGTGTTTTTCCAATTATCTATACCGTTTCAAAATTCAGCATTATTTGCGATCGTCAGTTCCGCGTCGACGCTTGTTATCACAAATTAGTCTAATTTCCATTGTAACTATCTTCAACCGTTTTCAAGTCAAAAATAAATTATCCTATCTAAGCACTTGATATAATCAAAGCGAAATTATTGAGATATAAGAATATACCTATTATCAGAGTGTTATGTGCATGTTACGTGCGGTTATATAAAAATGCTTAGTGAACACATAGATTTGCATAATAATACAAATTTATGTGAAATAAGTAATAAAACAAAATTGAAATGTGCATGTTGAATGTACTGTGACGTTGTGTCTTGTACGAATTTAACTTCATTGGGTTATGCAATTATAGCACTTGTGCGATAATGTAAAGTAAAAAAGCATGTATTATGAGGTGATTAGACCCACCATCTCATACGAGAGAATATATTAAAAATATCCTGAAAGTTCATCAAGTGATAATGATGTTAAATCAAATGGCGAATACCTACAGCACTGTCTAAAATGTCTAGTATAATTTAGAATTCGACGTTCGGAAATGGTTTACTGTAGAAGTGTGATCACGATAGCACTCGTTGAAAGCAATGCATCCGTGTTACACGAGAGAGGGCTTCCCTTATTTCCCGCTTCCCCATTTTTCCCAGACGTTCACGGACGGAAGTAACACGATTTTTAACTTAGCCGTATTATACTGCGCAGGTGAAGCGTGCTGTTTCACATGTTCAGAATTATTTATGGCGTTCAAGTAATAGAAAAAAAAGATTTTCATCGAATTTATATAAGGAATGATTCCCGATTTCAGTTTATTTCTCTGTTTGCAATTGGCAAAATTTTATACACGGTATTTTTATTATAAAATTTCAAATAAGAAATTGGTATTGTTGCCTTTATAGACTGAAATTAATTCTTATTATAATATACCTACGTGAGGGATTTCAACCGAGTGTAGAAATATTTATACTCGTAGGTACAATTTTGTATTGTTTGTTTTTTGTTTTATGAAGTAAATGTTAGAACTCTGAGCCGGTTTGTCTACTTGTAAACTAAAATAAAATAAAGCAATTAATCAAAGTAAAATAAACTTTTGTTCTAGATGTAAGGATATATTTTATATTCCTTAATTTATTAAACTTACACAGTGCGTTTCTTATAAACTTACCTTGACGTTTTTAAATATTCCATAAGTACTTCATACCTTTTGATGTAGGTATTTCTTTCGTTAGGTACGCGTGTCTGCTGATAGCGAGTTGTATTACCTGTAAATATAAAAAAAAAAATCAAATTAGTTTAATAGTAAATTTCAATACTAAACGAACAATATAGGTACCTATTAAATTTATTATCGCTGTTTAATAATAACTATTCTAGATTTTATTATGTGTTTTAAGTGGGCTCTGGTTTTAATAGTCTGCATAATAGGATGTGTTTGTGATTAGTAAACCCTATATTATTATAAATTAAAAAAATTACATAAGTAAATTTGTAATTTTCTATCGAGTAGTTGTCACTGGCTGTTAAATAAAAAAAAATTTTTTTTTTCGAATAGTTAGATATTAAGTAGGTATGTAAACTTAATTTTCTCAAAAATGCTCTCGGAAGGCCATGTAGACATTATTGTAGTAAAAAGTTGACAGGAAGTTTGTGATTCCTGGCTCATACATTACTTCCTGGCCTTAGGCCGGGAAATTTGTATGAAAATTGATTCCTGGCCGCTGCTCAAAACTTTTCAATTCATCTGTCATCTGTCAATGTCACATTAATTATGTAACTTGTCATACAGCCAATTTTGCTACCGTCATAAAAAAAATGCATTCTTCGAGCATATTAATCACAGATTTTTTTTTATATTAAGAGTATTTAAGTCTGTGATATTAATGCTTTTTCGTTGTGAAAGAAAAAAAATAAAATCTATGCTACATTTTTGCGTAAAATATTACTGGGCTATATGGGCTATGTTTCCTTGTCACTAATTGACAATTAAATATTAAAAAATGTCCGAATATAACAAATATTACCGACATTATTTATTATTTTTTTATTCATTTATTTGCATCTCTTTTTGTAGTTTTTAAATTTATATTACAAAAATCCTCTCCATAGAATAAAAAGAAAGAAAGATCATCGAAAGAAATCTCTTCACAATGCGGGCCGTGTCCAGGAATACCGCCTTAGTTATTCATATTATTTTTATATTAATTTTTATTTCTTTATTTACTAACATTTATTGAGAAAAGCACTATACATGCCTCGGCGGGAACTAGAATTTGCTGCACTCGTAATTATTCAACCTACTCATCCTGCAAATTCTGACTTCCCGGCCTCTGCTGTAATGTACTATTTTGAAAAGCTAGATTTGTTTAGTATGACAATCAAGCTATGAGGTACACAATAATTTGGTAGTCTGCGGTATTGCTAATGTAACATATACTAACACAATATTTTATACCTATATATAGAGATTATATTTTTACGGTAATAATTATGTGCAATTGTAAAAAATCCAGTTCAATTTAAACTTCCTCAAAGAGCAGTAACTACCAACAGGTCTACATATTAATTATGAATTTGCTAAGTACTTTTATTAATAGCAATGGAGTACTAAATGATATACCTACATAGAGCGCTTTTAAGTGCAACTTTGCAGCAATTTATTTTAAGTGTTCAGGCTCTGTCAGTGTGCTCGTAATTCTATTAAGCAATTTTAAAACAGAATCGAGTCTCTGGTACTGTTTCCCCTAGCAGAAATTTTCTTCTTCTGCTAGGGGAAACAGTGCCAGAAAAAACTTTTAATTTTCCTAACCTAAGGGCTAGATGGCTTCATTGACAATATAGACTTTTTTTAAAAGATGAAAGAAAAAGCTTGCAAAAGTTTCCTGTTCATTGCTAGAGGCTTTGTTATTCAATAAATTCCGTTGCGCAGTTGGCAATTCTAAAAAGTATCGCAATCAAAAGCCTAAAACAGAAATTTTTCAATTGTTTGGCAATCGTAAAATGTAGCATGGTAACCACAGACTTAAATGTAGAGTAACAGAAAGGATATACAATAGAGTAACTGAAAGAATATATAATAGGTAGCTTGATACGTATACATTTATTGTTTTTTTTTTAGCTTTTTATGTCCCACTGCTGGGCAAAACCTCCCCAAATTCTCTCCACTCATCTCTGTCCTTCGTATTTTCTTTTCTAAAACGACCATCTTGATGAATCGAAATATGATCAATTTCTCATTTCCAACATATTAAAAAATGAACCTTATTTATGGTAGAGTAAGGTTCATTTTTAAATATTTAGGAAATGAGAAGTGGATCATATTTAGATTCATCAAAGTGGCCGTTTTAGCCCCCCAGTTCTTATCAATCCCTCTACTGGTTTTAATTGTAATGTTCATACTACTTACAGCTTCTAATAAATAGGTAACCAATTTAATGTTATCAGTATCGCATGGAAATAAATATATTTAAGTGGTATTTTCTTTTTTATTCTTTTAAAAAGTTTGTTTTGATACACGTCAATAATATATTTTTATTTTTTTTTTATTGTAAATAAGATATATTACAACAATGAATGCAAACAATATTGTAAATAGGCTCACTTAGTGTCTGTCCAATAGAAACGGAGAACAAATAGAGAATAGAAAAAATAAACTGGTATCTTAGTGATCATAATCTATTGTGTCAGAAAGTGTTGCGCCTTAACTGATTTATTTTAGCCGGTAGCTTTGTGTATAGAGTGCATAAGCATTTGCTGATTCTTAACGAGTACAAGTGCTCCCAACATAATGCAGTTATAAAATGTTTTTCAATATTACACAGCGTTTTTAAAGAGAGTACATAATGGACTTTAAAATTGAATTTATTTAACAGTGAACAGTGCATTAGTGTAATCCGAGTCTTAATTAATAACATTTTATATAGTCGTATTTTACACGTGAATAAAAGAACACACTTCACAATGGTGCTTTATTTAGTTTATTTCATCTGAAACTGGTGTTTTTTTGCTGTGCAGGGGGAATTATACGAAGCCACCCTAGCGTGATAGCTCATTTTCGCTGACTGAACTAAGAATTTTAGTCGTATCTTTCTGGACTTCCTGGTTTGATAATTTACTGTTATATGCATTTTACAAGAAAATAAAAGGAATTCGCGAAGAACTGTAAAATAGACGAACACTCGAACAGGTACTAACTTTACGAACAGGGAATTGAACATATTGTGCTGATGTACATCAAAAATTCAATATTTCATTTCAGTGATATTTGCATTGTGCAGTGCATAAAGGCATCAAATGAAATATCATGTACGTTCCTTTGAATGTGGAAGTATGAAGTAGGTACTCATAACTAAAATAATGGCGATGCATTTATTACTAACCTCCCTTACCTCCAACCGCGCTTAGCCGGACACTTTAATATACGGCGCTAGTCTACACAGAACTTCAATTTGATGATATGGTCACTCTGATTTATGTACTTTGTATTTTTTCTACTTGTTTTTACAATGCATATCGATAATATAATAAAGTCAGGAATATTTTTGACGTAAAGGGAAGAAGTTAATACTCTACGATAAAAATTATTTGTTCCGTTTTCAACGTAAACTTCGTTTACTTTTCAATTCGAATTTCGCGCGCGTTATCGACGCACTTGTCAATCATCATGATTCGTCGTGCTGCAGGCGATTTAGCCAATGGAGCGCCCGGATTACCGCCGGCGCATGTACTATCCTACCGGCGTCTTGGAATACAGCGCCATAGGCTGGTGGCAGAACCAGTAAACTATTCTGAGTCTGGACGTTGAATCGAAGGCGCGCGCGCACCAAACATTACATCTTTTTTACTCAATTATCCTAATCAAACTTCAAGTGCTCAACAGTTTTTTTGGAACTTTATAATCGTGTGTGGCTGGCCGGCCAGGTGTCCCAAGGAAGAACAATTCGTGAGGAATCGTGCACGAAACCTGCCTACGTGGTAAGTGATCTGTGCATTGTTTCTATTGTCTAAATCGTCTGTAACGCATATTAACGGCGAATGCTTCCAGCATTCGATCCAATGTGGTGATTGACAGTGTACAAGTGCTATTTATCGAGTCAATTTAGCCACATTTTTTGGTGCCGAAACCCGGGAACTTTGGATACCTACCTTCAGTCTGCCGCCAAATACCAATTCGATTTAGTAATTGCTACTTCATTTACCGTATTCCACGCTTATTATACTTACTAGTACAGCTAAAACGAATAAACATAACATTTTGTTTCAATTACTAATCGGAAAACAAGTCTTTGTTCCATTTTGTTTTGTTGAGTACCTTACCTACCGTTTATCGATTTAAGATGGCTTCCATCAGTTTCTAGAATATTTGTTGAAAATAAATTCTTTTGTCGTTTTATACTTATTAGCATAAAATTATCTACCGTTTTACCGTTCGCAATAATACAATATTGCAAATCCACCTTCTCATAATTTTATGTTGATAGTTCGTTATAACTCGACTACTTTTTCCAACCGTTCAACGTTTCCTCTTGATATTTATTTATCGAAAAGTTATTTCGTTTCAAATTACGAAATATTTTTTATCGTGACGTTGTATCGTTTATCGTATCATATTTTCAACGAATTTTGGTGCGTTCACATTTTCATTATTACCGTTTTAGGTTAAAAATCATAGTTTTTTGTTTTTACAAAAAAAACTGATTTTTATTTTTTTTATTTACCGTACATTAACGAATATCGCAAACCGTTTTTAGTGTTCCTAACGCTCATTTAATTCATCCTTATCAATTTAATTTATTTCAATTTAAAACTCAGGTGACCGAGGTGACAATATTACCTGTTGTCGTGTAATACCGCCCCAGTGATTCTCGTCGATTCTTGTGAACGCGGTCTCGCTGAAGACGTTCGCAACTAAACTTTTTATCGAATCCGAATATTTGTTGCTATCAGGTTTTATTGTTTTGATATTAATTATGTCTTTACTATCAAGGCGTAAATCTAAACCTACTATTAAAAAGGGTATCGAAAATACGTACACTATTAATAATTTGCCCAGTTTGCGACGTAAACGAACTATAGCATATAATCGCTTAACGAAGGCTTTGGAAGTAGGTACCTTAGCCAATACCGATGAATCACAAGTAGGGTTATTTCTTTCATATTGTCATGAAATAAAAACGATTGCTGATAGTTTTCATGACTCCCATTTTATTATTTTGGACCTTCTTAAGGATGATGCCGATGAGGAGGACGATGAACTTCAGGATCGATTTGACGAATTGTATTTTCAAGTGTTGGCAATTCAACGAAAATTTGAACAACGTTCATCTCAACAAGCTGACACTTCGAAACATAATTCATTGACCGGTTCGCACAGTGGAAATATGCGGTTACCAAAAATTTCGTTGCCAACTTTTTCCGGTGCTATCAAGGAATGGCCTGAGTTCATTGCAACTTATAACGCGTTGATACATGATTCTACCTCCTTATGTAATATTGAGAAATTTCACTATCTCGTGTCAGTTTTAAGTGGTGATGCTTTATCGTTCATTAGAACTTTTCCTGTTGCAAGTGAACATTATTTAAGTGCGTACGAGGCTCTCAAGTCCCGTTATGAAGATAAACGCGAATTGGCGTTTACGTGCTGGCGTGATATCTTGGACGTTAGTTTAAAGACTTCGAACGCTCAAGATTTTCGACGCGCCTTAGACACGATCGATGAGAACTTAACAATTTTAAAAACTTTAAAATTACCTACCGATAAATGGGATTTTGTTCTTTGTTATAATGTTCTGGCCAAACTCGATACCAAATTAAGACGCGAGTTTGAGGAAAAACATACCGATATTGAGCTTCCACAGTATAACCATTTAAGGGCATTCTTACACTCTAAAGGTGAAGCATTAATTCGCGACACGCACTTTTCGAATGTTACCAATAAAACCGCTAACGTTTCAAAGGACACACCGGGAACTTCACAGAAGTTCAAGCGACATAACGTCACGCATTCGCTTGTCGCTCCCACCGTCACTACTCATAAAAATGTTGGTGATAAACAACAAGCGAAACCTGCTCACAATTCGAGCACTCCGATTCGTAAATGTGCCTACTGTCGCAATGAACATCACATCTCGGCCTGTAATGATTTTTTGGCAAAATCAATAGATGAGCGCATGGCTGTGGCCACTGAAAAGAAATGGTGCTACAATTGTCTTAACGCATCCCATTCAGTGCGAGAGTGCACATCAATGTTTTCATGTCGACAATGTAGACGTAAACACCACACTTTGCTACATAAGGAGCCGGCGGCAAGCTCGGCGACCTTAGTGGCTAAGGATTCGTTAACTCAGTCTGATCCAACCGTAACCACAACCGTGTTACTGGCAACAGCTCTCGTCCAGATTCGTGATGCTTCTGGTGAATTTCATACATTTCGCGCGTTATTTGACACCGGCAGTCAAAACAATTTTCTCACGGCTCACGCCGCTCAACGATTAAATCTAAAACCTATAACTGGTAATATCAACGTTTATGGGTTAGGGGGCAGCCCTGCCTCAGTCAGTGGCTTTGTTACATGCGACATTGGCACCAACTGTAACGTAAAGTTTCGTCTGGGAATGCTCGTCATACCGAGCATTTGCGGAGATCAACCGATAGCAAGGCTAAATACGAAAGGATGGGAGGAGGTCAAAACACTACCGCTAGCTGATCCTGGTTTTGACATCCCCGGTCCGATCGACGTCTTGTTAGGTGCCGACGTCTTTGCTGAGTCACTTCTCGAACAACGTCTGAAGGGTAACGCCTCTCAACCGCGAGCTTTCAACTCAGTCTTCGGCTGGCTTCTTCTTGGGAAGTCCAGACTCGCATCGTCCAGTCTACTAGGAGTAGCCCCTTCTACCGTAGACGATAGTTTAAACAAAATTGTTCAACGTTTCTGGGAAATCGATAACGTTCCACAATCTTCCCGATTGACCCCAGAAGAGCAACGCTGTGAAAATAGTTTTCTCAGTAATCACTACCGTGACGAGACAGGTAGATATGTAGTTTGTCTCCCCTTCAAAAACGACGAGGAGCCAGTCTTTGAAGGTTCTCGAGAGATAGCCTTACGACGCTTTCATGCCATTGAAAGGCGTCTGTATCGCGATCACAATTTATACCAACAATACGTGGAGTTCATGACTGACTACATCGACAGTGGTCACATGACTCTGGTACCTGCCAAGCAAATGGGTCAAGGCAAGTATTATATACCGCACCATTGTGTGCTACGTCCCGACAGCGCTACAACGAAGCTTCGCGTTGTATTCGACGCCTCGGCTAAAGATGCAACTTCCAAATCGCTAAACGACTCGCTGCTGACGGGACCGAAGCTACAATCAAATATCGTAGAGATCCTTCTTCATTTCCGTGAGCACGCAATTGTCTTCATGGCAGACGTGCGCCAAATGTACCGTCAAATCAACCTAGCTCCTCAACATCGTGATTATCAACGTATTCTCTGGCGAGCTCACCCAGATGAGCCTCTTCAAGAGTACGTATTAAATACCGTAACGTACGGAGTGTCTTCCGCTCCATTCCTGGCGTGCCGCTCTATTCAGCAACTGGCCAACGATGAGGGTCACAAGTACCCAAAGGCCAAAACCGTTTTAACTTCCGACATATACGTTGATGACGTCATATCCGGAAGCTCATCGCGGAAGGACGCCAGAGAAATCAAAACTCAACTCATCGCTCTTTTCGGTCTTGGCTCGTTTGAGCTCCGAAAGTGGGTGAGTAACCGACCCGAGCTACTTAGCGATCTTCCCGCGGAGGCGTGTCTTTCAGAAGCAATCACTTTTACCGAAACTGAAGACACAACTATCAAGGTTCTGGGCCTTAAGTGGGAGCCTGCTTCGGATTCGTTCGTCTTTACCGTAAATCCATCTAATCAACCGTGCACCAAGCGAACGATTCTGAGTGAGGTTGCCAGAATTTTCGATCCTCTGGGTTTTCTATCTCCTTTAACAATTCAAGCTAAATGCTTTATTCAAAAGCTTTGGATTCTAGGTCTTTCATGGGACGATAAGCCCCCACCGGAAATTATCTCTCTATGGGAAAAGTTCTCCGAACAGCTTCCTCAAGTTAGGAATCTTAAGATTCCACGTAAATACGCTACCGATAGCGCTCAATCATATCAACTGCATGGATTTTGTGACAGCTCCGAAGCAGCATATGGCGCCGTTATATACCTGCGCGTTACCGAGTCTGACGGCTCCGTTCGCGTCTTTCTCGTTTGTGCTAAGGCTCGTGTAGCTCCTTTGAAACGTCAATCGTTACCTCGCCTAGAGCTGTGTGGTGCACTTTTGCTCGCAGACCTTATCAAATTTGTCAAGGGCACGCTGCGGATTCCTGTTCATGACACTTATGTGTGGTGTGACTCCACCGTTACCTTGTCCTGGTTGCGAGCTCCTTCTTCTCGCTGGGTGACATTCGTTGCAAACCGCGTAAGTCACATTCAAGATATCGTGCCGACCGAGTGCTGGAGGCACGTACCATCTGTCACAAATCCTGCAGATGTTTGTTCGCGTGGGCAATTGCCTCACGAGTTGCTGAACAATGCCCTATGGTGGGCGGGCCCAGAGTGGTTGTCTCAACCACAGTCTGAGTGGCCAATCGATACATCGAGAAATCGTTCAAACGACGACAATGCGGTGCTCTCTGAGCAGCGTCGCACCACAGTTCTCGTTTCGGGTCAAATCGAAAGCGTAAACCAAACTTCTATAATTGATCGACTATTCGAAAAATATTCTTCTTTAGATAAAATCTGTCGCATTATCGCTTACGTTCGCAGGTTTTGTAATAACATGCGTAACACTGTTCCGCGATCAGATAATCTTTTCGTAACGGACGCTGAGCGTCATCGTGCGTTACTAATTATCGTGAAACATTTCCAACAACGTTGTTTTTCGGATGTCATATCCAAATTACAATCAAAGATACAGTTACCTCGCAGTTTTCGTAAACTAAACCCGTTTTTGGACGAGCAGGGTATACTCAGAGTAGGCGGGCGCCTATCGCGCTCCGATCTTGACTTCGAACATAAGTATCCCGCATTATTGCCCAAAAAGAGTGTTCTTACATCAGCTGTAATCGAATCTATTCATCGAAACAATTTTCATCCCGGTCTGAACACAACCAACTATCTGATTTTACAACAGTTTTGGATACTTGCGGCAAAGCATGCTGTACGTCATCATCTTTCAAGATGCATAAGATGCTACCGTCTTAAACCGAAACCTTTGCAACCCTTTATGAGCGACCTTCCGGCCTTTCGTGTCAATCAGGCAAAACCCTTCTCTGTCGTAGGTGTCGATCTAGGAGGGCCTTTTCGAATTAAGCTCGGGCTTCATCGTGGTGCTAAAATCGATAAAGCGTACTTGTGTTTATTCGTATGCTTGAGCACAAAAGCAGTGCACCTTGAGGTGGTTTCTACTTTATCGACTGACGGCTTCATCGCGGCATTGCGTCGCTTCGTTTCTCGTCGCGGCCGCTGCAATATTATTCACTCTGACTGCGGTACGAATTTCGTTGGTGCAAGTTCACAACTAGCGTCAGGTATCGAACAAGCCTCTCATGCGGAAAAATTAGATTTTAAACGTAACGTACCTTCTGCTCCCCACTTTGGAGGGGTGTGGGAAATCCAAATCAAAGCCGCAAAGAGTCATTTGTACCGTATTGTTGGCGATCAGGTCTTAACGTTTGAAGAGCTTACCACACTCTTCGCTCAGATCGAATCAATTTTAAATTCGCGGCCTTTGTGTCCATTGAGCTCGGATCCTAACGATTTGAACGTTCTTACGCCCGGTCATTTTTTAACGCTAGAACCTCTTACAGCAGTTCCTGGTTTCGACTACAAGGACGTAAAAATCAATCGACTGAATCGATGGCAACTTATCCCATCTTTTCAACAACAATTTTGGAAACGCTGGAAAAATGAATATTTACATGGGTTAACTCAGCGAGCAAAATGGACCACGGACTCAACACCGTTAACTGTAAACTCAATCGTACTTATAAAAGAGGACAATCGGCCTCCTCTTCAATGGGCATTAGGACGAGTTGTTTCTTTGCATCCTGGCCCTGATGGGGTAGTTAGAGTCGCAACCATTAGAACAGCCAGAGATCACTCGCTTAAGAGACCTTTGGTCAAACTATGTCCTCTACCATCCGTATAATCGTTATAACTTAGCATTTCTTAGCTCTTAAGTTTAGGATAGTAACTTAAACATATTTATCGTTAATTACCGTTTCTTATTCTTACTCTGGGAAAATCCCATTGGTATTTTGGTGGGCGGAATGTTCCGTTTTCAACGTAAACTTCGTTTACTTTTCAATTCGAATTTCGCGCGCGTTATCGACGCACTTGTCAATCATCATGATTCGTCGTGCTGCAGGCGATTTAGCCAATGGAGCGCCCGGATTACCGCCGGCGCATGTACTATCCTACCGGCGTCTTGGAATACAGCGCCATAGGCTGGTGGCAGAACCAGTAAACTATTCTGAGTCTGGACGTTGAATCGAAGGCGCGCGCGCACCAAACATTACATCTTTTTTACTCAATTATCCTAATCAAACTTCAAGTGCTCAACAGTTTTTTTGGAACTTTATAATCGTGTGTGGCTGGCCGGCCAGGTGTCCCAAGGAAGAACAATTCGTGAGGAATCGTGCACGAAACCTGCCTACGTGGTAAGTGATCTGTGCATTGTTTCTATTGTCTAAATCGTCTGTAACGCATATTAACGGCGAATGCTTCCAGCATTCGATCCAATGTGGTGATTGACAGTGTACAAGTGCTATTTATCGAGTCAATTTAGCCACATTATTATTATTATTTTTTTTATAGAATAGTAGGCAAACGAGCATGCGGGTTGCCTGATGGTAAGCAATCACCGCAGTCCATAGACACCAACGACCCTAAAAAGGTCACTGATGCGTTGCCGACTCTTTGAGAAAGCGATAGGCTCTTATATTGAAAGTCCCAAAAACACAAACAACATCTTCATGTTATATACTTGAATTTTGCACCCGAGCGCGAGCTCGAAGTGCTTTGCTCTCGCTTTTTGACAGGTGGTTTATTTAAAAATATTATAATAAACTTAATCGCTTCAATAATAAAATAATTGCAAAATAAACAGAGTTACTCAATTTCTTTTAAAACATCAGCTTTTATACAATTTGGTATGTCATCTGCGTTGTACTCTGGGCTTGTTTAGTTATGGGCTGCCATCAAACTTTATTATCAGGGGCTCCACGCATACGAGCTTAATTTCCGTCCTTTCCATGTTTTGTGCTGAAACCCTTTCATTAATTTACTTAATGAGCTAAACGCATAATGGAGCTTTGTTTCGACCACGCCGCCATTGTGTCATGAACAACACGACTTAGTCAAGCTGTTGCTTCTTTTCTATAGCATAGAATAAGTATTAATGGACAGAAGGTTCTTTGAACAGAATTCATAACAAATGAGTAACACGGAATATTAACGTTCGCTAAAATTGGTAATATGGCGGTTTTAGTGCGAATATGTAGGTACAATTATAACGGTGAGTTGCACCAACACCGTTAAAATTGTACATATTGCCTACATTCAGACAATACACGCTGTGTCGACTGGCCGTCATCGGCAACCTTCCTGAGAAATACCCAAAATACCCCTCGAGGGGCCCGGCCGCTGATCCTACCTAAACTTCGTTTTTGAGGCATACTTCTCTTTACAGCTTGTTATTCGTAGGTGTTAATCTTATATTTCAATTTATTATTTACTTTATTAAAAAGTGTCCTTCTCTGTACTTCTAAATATGTGTATGCGAAATTTCAGGAAGCTTGGTTCAGTAAATTAAGCGTGAAGAGGTAACAAACACAAACAAACACTTTCGCTTTAGTAATATTACCTAGTTAGGATTTATTTAAAACTTTATTGCACAAATTATAAAAATTATGTACAAAAGGAGGCCTTTACGCCATATGGCATTCTCTACGAGTTCTTTCTCGTACCAGTCAACCATTAGACCAAACAGAGAGTAGTATGGTGGTGCGATAAAGTGCAACGCGAAAATATTGCGAACTCATAAAATATAGACGTAATAAAAATAATGTACTCATTACCAGAGATGGGCAAATTTTTATTCGAATAATCAATAATTCGAATTCGCTACTAGTCTAGACCTATTTATTTAACCTTAATTGCACAAATACAATAGTAATGGCACAGTAGGTGCACCTAATGCAAAAGCATTATATCTAACAGTCGACCTTTGGGGTAAAAACACAAAGATATTACAAATAACGAATCTTTTTTATTTATGTTTAACGTTTCGTGCGATGTTTGCAATCATCGTTGTGGTACCTAGCTGTTTGAATACTATAGTTTAGTTATGTATTTAAAGCGCAAAAATTTAAGGAAGACTATGTACTTTGATATTTTTTATTCTAGGTTCGTTTTGTATTTTTTTTCCTAGCTATTTGTGTCCCACTGCTGGGCAAAAGCCCCTAACTTCCTTCACGTATCTCTATCTTTGGTCTTTTTTTTCCATTCTTTGTCAAACGCTCTTAAGTCGTCCGCCCATCTCGTCTTTGGCCTTCCTCTTTTTCTCCTTCCATCGGTTGGAACCCAGTTGGTTATAATTTGAGTCCATCTCTCCGGGTGCATGCGACAGACGTGAGCCGCCCAGTCCCTGCTGCCTGTTTTGCCACATCCACGATTTTCGTCATAGAGCGCAGTTTAGTGTTCCTTACTCGATCGACATGTTTGACACCAACTATGCTGCGCTCCATGGCTCTCTGGCAAACCTTCAATTTAAACCGTTGCTCTTCGGTTAGAGACCATGTTTGGGCACCGTAGGTAAGGATGGGCAAGATACATACGTCAACGAGTTTCTTCTTTAGGCATATTGGCAAGTTGCTTTTGAGTAGTTCCTTAATCGACCAGAAAGCTTTTCCAAGCATTCTCGATTCTGCAATCGATTTCTTTGTCTTGCCGGTCGATGAAAGATACTACTTGCCCAAGATATACGTACTCGTCAACGTATTGCATTACTTCCCCATCTACCACTACCCTACGTTTCGTGCCTTTAGTCATGAGCTTAGTTTTGGTTTTGGTTTGTTTAAGTAACTAATTTTAATTGACATTTAAATTTATTTAGCTTACGATTTCTTTATTCTTCTAAAACGTAATGGGTGAGATAAGGCTAATTGTAACAAAAATCTATTGATCCAATGAATCTCTAAATATATCTATTGTTACAGAATTTGTTATATCAATGTCTGCATTTGTATTCTAAATTTCGATATAAAGTTCTTAGAAATCTTGAATACCGTCTCGGGAGAGGCACTCCAAGCGTGAAGAGCACATGATATTACAACATTCCATTGCTAAACATGAATAAGTGCTAAGAACTCTCACGCTTGGCTGGGTTTTGAAGCAGATCACGACTGAATGAAGGTACGTCTAGGCACCCGGTAGAGTAATAGCCAAGTTTGCAAAGAGGGGTCTGTGCACAACGGTATGCGCGCCGCAACACAAATAGATCACGAGTTAAGTTACGCTAAGACGCACGGCAGAGTAACAGCCAAGTTAATTCTTAAATTTTAATAAAATACATCTTTTAGATCATACGCCACACCATAACAAATTAAAAACGATTATAACTCTTTTTTTAACTAAAATAAAATAACAAACTAAACAAACCTAGAATAATATACAGAATTGATCTATTAAACAGTATAGTTTCAACCATTTCCTTGACACTGAAATGAGTAAAAATAAATTATCCAATTTATTTCTTGTTCAATTGAAAAAGGTTTGATTTTTAATATCTATAAAGAGAACGGTTCCACTCAGCGCGCGGCGTTTGGATTGCGACTTATTGAATTATAGCTAGTAGGAACGTGACTGAACGCACCGAGATCGGGCCATCGAGTTCTCGATGTTTGCTCGATTCTTGTACGTGTGCGGCGAACTTTAATCGATTCTTGGATGATTCTTGTCGCGTGCTCCCTGCCATGCGACCGTGCGTGTTTCCGCCCGCAATTTATTGTTTGTTTTTCTCCAATCTAATAAAACAAAAGATGCCAGTAAATTACCTTCAGTGTCCGACCCTTATATCCATTAACAAACTCGTCGTGAATAAACACTCTACGACGAAAAGAAAAGGGAGAAAAATGAATAATCTAAAGAAATTTAATTTCACGATGGCCCTCCACCTATTCAGGAATAAGACACAATAAGTGAAAGGGTTTCTTTTCAGGCACCTCGTCTCTAAAAAATTGAGGTAATGGAACGTGAATAACAATTCGGCCCTCAGGGAGAGAGGGGAGGGATGAGGGGCAGGAATCGGAAGGTGGGCAGGGGGATAGATTGATGGTACCCGTTTGCAGCATCTGTCGTTTAAGTGAGCATCGATTATAGTATACACCTCAGTGTTTCTTTGTTTGGCAAGCAACGTTTGACTCTTCTCATCAGTCACGCTGCCTAGGGGGATTAATTTTGCAATATAAACAAATGACATGCTGATATTTCCCACCCTGAAGGGACCGAACGACTTCACGGATGAAAAAAGAACCCGTTCTAGTTATCGAAAAATTCCTCTTTTGCTTTTGAGGTTTCTGAATATTTGATAGATGCGATGTAGCATAAAATATACAAGTGTAAACAATAGTATCTACATACAATCAAATTAGTTTAGTCAGTACAAACATTCAAATTACTTTTTTTTTCTTATGCCCACAATTCATTCATGTTTAGGTATGTACTTATTCCTTGCAAACTTTATTTATGATAAAGTTTCGCGACGATTTGGTTTGACTATTTGACAAAGTAAAATATAGCAAATGAACAAGTAAACTAACTTTTATATTTATCAGTGAAGAAGTTATAAAAGGATATATTATTCAAACTGGGCGCATCAAAGTGGCATTGTATTATGGTCCCTTTATGTTTGGAAAAGGATTTGTGCCGACTATTGTCGCCAAAGGGCAGTCACTAAGCTGAGAATCGGATTCAGAAGCCGTAGATGAAGTGGCTCTATTCTAAACCGATGGGCAGCAAAACTTTGCTCCGCGCTCTACGCTGGGAACACTACGTATTGTCTTGTTATATACTTTCATATACTTTACATACTATACTTTCACCTCTCACACAAAACATTCGTTGCGCATTTGCATTATTTTCTTATTTGTATACTTCTTCGTTCATTAAAATTCAAAATTATTTAAAGATTCATGTTTCGGGTAGTTACTAAATTTTGACGTCACTAAGTTAAATTGAGGTAAATAAACTAAATTAAATTAGGTATGCAAACTTATCGTTAAAAAGCTATCAAAGCACGGAGTTACGAGTACATAGCCTCAAGTGCGGCTGCAAAATAACCGCTACAGTGTTAGTATGTTGTGTAATCACATTATATAATGACGCACATGCGCGTCAGCACTACTCAGCACACCGGGATGTAAACTTTGAGCATAAACTAGAATTTAAATAGGTGTCTTTTTTTACGCAGTATACCTACATACATCTTTCTGCACACTACCATTTATACAATTCGCATGTGAGACGTATCGTTAGAACCTTTTTGTTATTCCGGTTAACATTGCATTTCAAGGAGTAGTAAGTATATTAACTAAACTTTTTCTACAAACCTCAAGTTGATCACTGCCAAGAAATGCTAACTTCCAAACAATTAGCAATTCCACTGACGTCTGCTCACACGCAAGAGCCAACAGGGCCGCTGGGACCCTGCGAAACTGATATCAACTGCTGAATTACCATAACAATATGCTGCCCTATACCTACACTACTGCATGAGATGTTGTGATGTTTTCATATTTTTTTTTAATATTAATAATTATGATAATGTGCTTCATTTATTATCTTTACTTGTTACTTTCTATTAGCGTACACAAATGTTTCTAGAATTTATTTAATTATTCCAGAATTTTTAATTAACTTGCATCTTGCATCTATTAAAGAAATAGTTACCCATAGTTAATTAAATCATACATCATCTTTAAAAAAGGATACAATAACTTTGCTTTTTAAAATATGCGTCTTTTTGTTTGTTGCACGTGGTCCACCAACCACGTGACGTTCAAAAATAATTACCCATGGTACCTGGGTGTACCACGGGAAAATATTTTTGCACGTATTTAGATATTATGTACTCCCTACTCCCAGTCTGAAATAGTAGATTATTAACCAAGGGCTGTATTACATCAATTGCATACGAGGTTTTTCGCGCTAATTAACCCGAGTATGCAATTGATGCTTACGCCCGAGATAAATACTCTGCTTTACATATCGATTGTGAGGTAAGTAAACAACAAGACAGCAGGTTTCAATGAACATTTATTAAGAAGAAAAAAATGTGTACCTATTTAATTAAAATAAATTGTCTAGATTCCGATTCGAGTAAGTAATCGATACCGAGAAAAAAAATATTAACTTTTTAAAAATATTCTTCGTGCAGTATGACAGTTCTTTTTTCAAATTCTTACTTACAGAGCAAGTACACCCTTACACCCCTGAATGCCGGGGTGTATGACTATCATTACAGCATAGGTTTTGGAATTTGAAAAAAGAACTGTCATACTCATACTGCACGAAGAATATTTTTAAAAAGTTAATATTTTTTTTCTCGGTATCGATTAATTACTCGAATCGGAATCTAGACAATTTATTTTAATTAAATACACATTTTTTTCTTCTTAATAAATGTTCATTGAAACCTGCTGTCTTGTTGTTTACTTACCTCACAATCGATATGTAAAGCAGAGTATTTATCTCGGGCGTAAGCATCATACTTGCATACTCGGGTTAATTAGCGCCTTCGCTTCGCTCAGGCGCCAAAAACCTCGTATGCAATTGATGTCATACAGCCCTTGGTTAATAATCTACTATTAATTATCTAAGAATGTTGTGATCAAAGGCTGACTGACTTGCACATTCCATCGACTAAAGGGAATAGACGCTTGATAATAAAGTAAACATTCTAATATTGGCTCGTGAAAATCTAACACCATCTTATTATAAAAAAGTAGCTTATAGCCACATCATCAATATATATGTTACGGGCAACTTGATAAGTCTGGTCCCTATGAATAATGTCCATGTCTCATGGGCAATTTGATTAAAATGTCATGCCTAATCACTTTGCCCGGTCAGTATGAATAAGGGCAAATACGTGTCGGGCAAAATAATAAAACAAATAAAATGAAGTGTTTTTGTTAGTAGATAACATAGAATAAGTATAGTATATTCGTTAGTTTTCGTAGTGGGAAGGGGGGGTGCGGAAGCCCCCCGCTACAATAATATTTAATTTAAATAAAACTGTAGCTTAGTTCGGTTAGGTTACTCATAGCGGAGCTTCAAACTGCTGCTGATTTATTAAATGGACCACGGGCTGCCGGGCATTATAATATGGACCAATCTAAGTAATTAAAATATTAAAATTTATCAAATAGCCCGATGCTCTTGGAAACTATTCATAATGCCCGGTCCTTATTAATACGGCCCTGTTAATCAAGTTGCCCGTAACATATACATGGATCATGAAAACATCACACTTCCTTCGAGCGTAGCGGAGGAGATAGTTATACGATTGTATTCAAAGTCAAGAATCTTCATTTTTATTTGCTTCAATCTTGTTAACATCGTTTGAAAACTTCCAACGTGTAGTACCCCATATGGCTACGAGAATATCCATCGTTAGATACACGGAAACGTAAGTAGGAAATCCAGTTACACATCACAGGAGTGGAATGTAAGAAGATTATGGTTGAGCTGTATGAAGGAAAAGGAAAACATGCCACCAGTATAGTACAGTCATCGACATAAATCTACCACTTGATTAAACAAATATGTGTACAATGGATATTGTTTATTTATTTCTCAAATAAACAATGTAGGTTAATTTGATTATTCGTTTGTTTGAACGGACTTATCAGGAAGACTTATAGGCTATCCAGAATTTTGAGTGTTTGGATAAAAATGTTTAAAAAAATACAAATATGAAACGTCAAAGTAGTGTTTTGCAACTTACATTAACGTCTTATAATTTGGTAACAAAGACTTGCTTGCAATACACATAATTTTATTTGTTAAAGAAAATATTGATAAAGTAGGTACTTTACTTTGGATCTTTTGCGAAACTAAAACTATTTAACACTAATATGCCGTTTAATTAGTAGAAACTCTAATACTATATTTTAAAGCAAGCCGGGAATGCATTGTGACTTGAATTCTTAATAAGTTCGCGCTGAGTATCCATTTATTACATGAAACTTGGCTCCTAATGGAAAAGTCTCCAACATTTGTAATACTTACGTACCGAGTACATACCTAGGGCTAATTTCTTGGTTGTCTCACTACTGTGTGTCCTAGACTTTATAATATAAAACTGGTCAAACAAATGCCAATAGTTAACATTACTATATACCTCTTGGTTGACTGGTAGAAAACGCCTATGGCTTTAAGTCCGTCATTTCCATGTTATTTGTAATGAAGTTAAGTAAATATAAATAAATAGACCTCAAAAATGTTATACTTTTTATTGTGTTGCTATGCGACTGTACATAGGTACTCTCTTTACCTGCGGTTGTATGCAACTTGTATCATAACATTATGTCTACCAACCCCAGGGGGCGGCAAAATAAGCTTCATGAGATTATGTGAGGTGAGCTGAGACGTGCATTGCAAAACAACGACACTACAGAGATAGTGTTTTATAATTTTAGATTTAACATGTTTTAATATTTTATTTATTATTTAGATATATTTTTTAAATGCACATAATTAATAAAAATTATTATAATTTATCCAGGGCAAAACAAAAGGCAAAAGGAGCGCAAAGGAAAAGGCGGGAACCTGCGCGACTGGTTCGGCTGCAGTACCACCTCGCTGTTTCGTGCAGCGTCCTCTAAAGTAAAAAACGCCATGATGCGGTCCAACCTCCGATAGAAGAGGAATATGAAGAAAAAGAAGAAGGATTTATCAGTTTAGAATATTTATTTTTTAAGAAGTTTAGAATACTTATTTTTGTCTAGTTGTACTGAGGTACAACTAGACAAAAATAATTATACTAATATATATTCTATTTCTTTTAATATCTTTCAACTTGACTGATTGTTCCAATTTATAATAATGTATGTCTATTCTATAAAATATTATTTGTCAAAATTATAAGCAATTTTTGAAACAGGTAATATTATATTAGATTTTTATTATTTGACCAGGTAAGTTGTCTATGACTATATTTATTGGCGCAGTCAATAATGCACGTCAGAAGTAAGTTGGAGGGAAATAAAAGTAAATTAAGTAGGATTATGAAACTTTCCTAGAAATCTTTCTAGGAAAGTTTCGTTATCCTACTTAACGTGTATGTTCAAAGTATGTATTTTGAACATGGACGTTTGATGTGACTTACAATTACAGATGTGCCTTCAGAATGGTATGTGGGATGAAACACACGCAATGATTTTTCTTGACCCTAGTTGTCGAAAACTTCACGATGATTGTTCTTTGTTCTCTTATTGTTCTATTTCTATAAGGCATAAAACTAGGAAGTGCGCGCCCCCCAGCCCTTCATACTTTTATGCTATAAGGTATTTATTTCTACAATTGTCCTTATTTTTACTAATATACTCTCAAGTCAGTGGACTGTACTGTGTATTGTATAGGTGCGGCGGACTTATTGTAACGTAGTTACTATTATATTATATACTTATAGTTAAAGTTTTTCTCCCGACTTTGACCGAGAGCGAAACAAACAAGGTGAAAGTATAGGATTACACCATCAAGGGAAGAGTACGGGTATAAGTAAAGAGATTGACGTACAGTTTTTTTTGTAAATACTTACCTTTTTCAAATAGGTATTTTTTCGCTTCAACTTTAATGTTTTGACATTTTTTTTAACTATTTATAACAATTTAGACTGAAATAATTATAGCGTAAGTGTATATCTATTTAATGGCTAACTCCAAATCGATACACCAAATAAACTAAATTAGAAGCAGATTAGTCAGGGTAAACCCTAAATTATCGGTGTTTGTGTTCGGCCGAGCCATAGCTACCTCAATGGTCAATTCGCCCCAACCTAATCTTCATAGTACGAGTTACCCTAACTACAAAACAAGAAAAGTACAGAAAGAAAAGATTGTTTTCTCTTTCAATAAAAAAAAAACAGCTTGAGACTTTGAGAGTTTGAGAAAACAACTGCATACTGTATAATTTCATTACTACAGGTTCCTACTTTGATTTATAATAGACCATCAAACAGCGACAAGTATATTAAGAAAAACATTTCTCTCGAAGAAATTTTATTTTAATCGCATCTAAATAGCTCACCTGTGTAATAATTATTTTGTATCTTAACGATCTCTATTCATTAATTATCTACCTACCTACACTTATCCACGGAAACTTAACTCGATAATAGTGATCGTAAGTCAAATTCGACTGGCTGCCGATTTATTGTTCAATTAATTTGGTTTTGTGGTAGGAATTCTCAAGAATTGAGAGAACAATTTGCCTGCACTTTTCTTCACGATTTATCCGGTTTTAATATAACAGTAAGGTGTTATTATCAAATCAAAAATTAATAAAACAAGCCAGACAAAAATTTACAGATTTCACGCTTCACGCAACTATCATTTTGCCATATACGGCCATTAGTGCCATACGCACTTTTGGCTGAACATCGGGTACATACACTGGTGCTCATACATTTTCAGTGTTAAAATATGATTCTCGTTCAAAAAGTTTTCTAATTAAGCTTTTTATCGATACTTATGTAGACTCTTTGATAACGTTATAGATAAGTCAATAACGCGTGATCTAAAACCAACGATAGTAAAATGACATCATTAAATTGTTATCTAATCTATGCTGTTCGGAGAAATTTTTCCGCAAGAATAAATTTTGATGAGATGCCCGCCGCCGGGCTACATTTCCCTGTTGCCAACACGTTTTAAACCTAGCCTAGATAGCCTCTACTGAAACTAATTTAAAATAACCTAGCTGAGCTGGACCCAATTAAAAGTAAAATCAAATTAGTACTAAAAGTGGTGTAAAATAACTTGGCTTCCTTGCCACTCTAGTGTTTATTAACGTCAATCATACGTATGTTATTACTTAACATGATTCATAGTTATAACGGAATCTGATTAATTAATCTTCATAAAAGCGCAAAAATACAATGCCAATTTTTTTGAATTTATAGAAGCGGCAGATTTTGTTGCAATTTTATATAATTGCAACATTACAATAGTACATTATGATAACTTTTATGTAGATACTTATGAAGGATAAACCAATACGATGTCTTTTCATGAAACAGTCTGCCTATATAAATAAAATTGGACGCGATATATCAACGCAGAGAAAAAAACTTGAAATTTTACGGAGAGGTTTTGAACCTATAGGTAGGTAGTAAAGACATTTTGGAAATTTCACCTCTAAGAAGGTGAAATTGGTGAATAACAAAATTCATGCAGGCAAAGGCGATGGCAAAAGCTTGTAAGTAAAAAAATCGATTTTCAAAACCATATTTCTTTTTTTGGTGTTTTTTTACAACAATTTAATTTTTCCTGTGTCAGTCAAAAAGTTGAGTTTTGACAAATGACTTGCTTGCCAGAGCAACAAGGACTTCCGCGCGCGGCACGGAATCAAAAAGAAATACTCATAAACATTAACAAACGCGTAATTACCTATTTCCTTTATTCAAATTGAAACGGGAAGGGGAATAAAATGAAAAGATGAAAAAACAACCTATCGTAAAATTGTTCCAACGAACGTGAAATAAGCGGTTATTCCATTTTAAAATTGGCATTCTTCTTTTAACAGAATATTTTAAAGTTAAATTAATAACGTTAACCTCCACATAACCTATTTATTTACCTGAAAATAAACCTTTAAAAATATGGACTACTAAAGTTTCCGATTTGTTATTTCGAATTATTAACGTTGTGCAGATTTTGTAATGGATAGACAAGACAGAATGGTCAAAGTACCTACCTATCTATGAGAAAACTCTCATATAAGTAAGTAGGTGTAAGATATCAAGATTTCGAAATTTTGCCTAAATGTTTTCTTAATTCATCCATAGTATTTATTTTGTTATACTCAGTTTTATTATACAGTTCTGAAGAATACAAATCATAAAAAACGTAAAATATTGCCAAGATTAGGCCGTGGTAAAAAACCGTGCATCAAACAAAATTGTCAGAGTTAATTTTTAGATATACCGAAAGCATAAATTGAGATCGGCGTTTTACGACACCATTAGCTTTTAGAGCTGACAAAAGTGACGATTAGCCATCAATAATACTTGCGAAATATAGAACAGGCATGGAAGTAATAAGTACTGTGCTTATTACTTCCATGAGAACAGGAGTACGTGTCACGTAAACTCTTTGTGTCAAGAGCAAACCCATGTATTTAAATTGGTGCTGCAAATAAATATTTTCTCTCGAAGTTAAAAGCGCAAAGCGCAGCCTATTAGACGATAAATGTACCCTACAATCTCTAAATGCCTCTATTTTGGAAATATTATAGACATAGAAAAAAAAAAACATTCTTTAATAGACTGATAAGCTTGGTTGTCAAATGAAGCCGAAAAACGGTTTCAAATTTAATGACAGTGTATATATGAAAGTGATGTGACCTTACAACTAAGCATCGACATTTTGTATCGATACTACATAAATAAAAACCTTTTTTTTTATCGAGGTAAAAATGCCTTCGCATACCGTTTCACTTCTCAATAGTGTGGGACTTGGACCCACTTAAAACACCCCGGTGCCTCTACATGCCAATACTGAAGAGGCATGGGTAGTGCCAGTAGTACCTTTGTTGCCAAATTTCACAATTTTAGTCAATGGGAAGTAGATACCCCATAGGATTTGATTCCTGTCTGAAAAACAAATTATGCGAAAAATCGCAACATTTACGGTAATATATCCTATGACGTATAATTTTGAATATTTTTCTACACAATGAGGTTTGTAATAAAAATAAAGATTGGATTTAATCAAAATTAAATATTTATTTTTATATCTATATGTACATACATATGGTGTATACATTAAAAAAACTGTAACCAGTCTGTGATTTTTCATGAGAGATATGGAAAAAAAATTGAAAACCATTCCTTTTTTTCCATTCGCCTTGATGATATTAATACTCGTATTAACAATAATAATTAATGGGCGGACGAAGTCGTGGGCACAGTAATAAGTCATGTCAGTCATCAGTAATGGTAATTGCATAATATAGTCTCAACGGACTGCTCTTTTAAAATTGCAATGTTTTCGAAGAGCAAAAGTCAAAATCAAAGTCATCCAAGACAAGCCAAATAGTCGAAATTAAAGTCATCCAAGAGAAGCCAAATGAAGCGCAAGAGCACTATCTGCCTTTTCTCGAAGCGCTTCATAATTTTTTTGAACCCTCATAACTAGGGTTTGGAATAAACCAGATAAACAAAATTCTCAGCATATAATTATGGCCCCCACCCTTTAAATTAGGGCATGAAAGTTAGTTACAAACTTAGTTGGTATAGCGGATTTTCTTAATCGTATCTTGCCACCAGCAATGTAAAAGTCGTTGTTGTCGAAGTGTCGACTACATATACGAGTCCTTCATTTGGTTGCATTATCCAAGTTGCATTTTTTAATTATTTTAAGCCAAGTATGGCGTCGTTGCCGATCAGTGGTGATTCTGAAATCGAAGAGAAGTATGTATTTAGCTAAGAAAAATATTGTTTGCAAAATGTACTTGACGATAATTGAACCTTTACCTGTGAAAAGAGTATTGATTGGCATTTCTATTAGAAGATGAATCACAATTCAGAACACAACACTACACCTTTTTCACTCGATGAAACTTTAAAAAGCTTATCTATAATAATAAGGGAATAAATTAACTTATAGGGTTTGTTTACAATACAATATCAGTTCCAAATTAAGCTTCGATTGTCAAAGTCTACTGAAAATTGGATTCACAGAAGATATTACCTGTCCTTCACCAACATAGGTAAAAACCATATCTGTCATCCCGCTTCCTCAGCTGTCAGTGCCTCTAAATAAAATAAAAAAAATTTTTTGCTAGCTCTATGGGAAATATATTATTGATAAATCAAAGTAAAACATTTTCTAAAGCTTTACGCACTATGCCTTTGGGGTCCTTGCAGTACGTGGAGTATCGCTGGCTAATTAAAATCCCCAAGTTGGGTCAGGTTGCCCCGGGGCTAACATGGTTCAGAAACACAGCCCTATTATGAATATAACATTTCCACATAAAAGACCGTAGGGCAAAAATGTTCCCGTTGCTTAGTTATAAAGAGAGCAAAAGGGATTACAATTACAAAGCATATTCGATCTTATTATAATTACACATGCTTATCTATAAAATATACCTGAATATAATTAAATTAATCTATTAATTAATATGCTTGTATGATCTGTGAATATAAAATAATATTAAACACTTTCATTTGGCGTTTATTGTGAAACAGTTCAATTAAATTCAGGGAAGTTTGTTTAGGCATTTGCAGTGTA
This sequence comes from Ephestia elutella, assembly GCA_018467065.1. NCBI lineage: Eukaryota > Metazoa > Arthropoda > Insecta > Lepidoptera > Pyralidae > Ephestia > Ephestia elutella. The sequence continues at coordinate 13,710,460 of CM031564.1, forward strand.
AATGGTATTGTTGTTTCTCATATAATAATATTTGCTTAGCTGTAAATATATTACGACATACGAAATGTGGAATTTCTGCTCATAAAAGTTGTAAATTTTATGATTCTCCGAAAATATTAACGCTTTCAATCATAACTCTCTAATTATGACTGAACTGTGCTCTTTAATAGCTCCAACAATTTCGGAAATTTTAAATCTGTAAGTGAAATTAATTCCGAGCTCGGTTGCGTCTCTGCAAAAGCTATGTCAGCCATTTTCAAGCAGGGTAATAGCTTTATGAGTTTCTCTCCATTTTTCGCGAGTATAATTCCTTTGTGTAACGAACAAAATTAAATTATTGTATCCCCTGGAATCTGAAGCAGGTGACCGAAAATTTAAACGATTGTAATTCCATTGATCGATGGTATATTCACTATAGGTAGTTGTATAATAATATACTTAATATTGGGTATATAGTTACTCGTAGTTAAATAAGAAGCAAGAATATACGTCATATACACCATATATCTTCGGAGATCCGTAGATAGTATGGCGATTTCAATAGAAACTACCACTTTGACTGTATTCCGAAGAATGATACGTCCCATAACCTATAAACACACTTGAAAGCCACAAAGGTACATAATAACGTAATTTTACCTTACAATAACCGAAAACAATTCATTTCTGAGCCGGCTCGAGCAAGGAGCGGGAATGTTAGCCGATCCGTAAAAAGCTATTCTTCCCGGGCCGTTTGCCTTTTGCACCGTACATTTAATGTAAACCAATGTAATAGATTTTTTGTAGATATATTTTTTACGTACTTATTTTTGTTTTAAATATCTTCTGTTTTTTATTTAGAAGCGTACCTACCTAAGAGTACCTACGTATAATTACAAATGGCAACATAGAAAAAAAACGTTCCAATTACAATCTTTAGAAAAGCAAGAACGAAATTATTATTAAATGAAAATGTACCTAATGAAGTTTTTACTATCGGTAATGTAAAGTTACAAGTGTAAAGGTAAATAATTCTCTCTAGTATTGCCATATGGCTCAATTTTGCTTAAAGTCAGTAAAATACCTCATTATTCGCATTAGCATCTTCACTGTGAGCAAGACTGCAATACCAATTTATTTACTCAAACTTTATTGCACTAATTAAAATAATGAACAATGGTAGACTTATAAGGCATTCTCTGCCAGTTGGAACAATATCTGAAAAGTATTTACAATACAATTCTAGTGCACTTTATGAGAAAATGCTTGAACAATTTCTATTTATTGCACGTCTACAATGATCAGTCAAACAATAGATTATTAAAGGTATCGTGTTTTATTTTCTACTCATCATTGTTTAGTAGTAGGTACCTACCTACTACAAAAGTCCCCAACATACCGGTGGATACCAGTGGGCACCGAATTGAAGTTTTTGTTTAAAAGTTAACAGTTATGTTTACGTTGACTTTTATTGAAATGAAATGATAATTCCATTCATTTTCAATAGTCTTTTATGCCGAATTTGTTTCCGCGTGTCCTCTTGACACATAGGCCTCATCCAGGTCCTTCCAGTGTATCTGGTCTCTGGACAGCCTGACCCATAAGGGGCCTGCCACCTTCTTCAGGTCATCAGCCCATCTCATCCTTGGCCGACCCTTTTTTAGTTTGAATTTACGCGGCGTCCAGTCTATTAGTATTGACGACCATTTATTATTTTTGTCTCGCAGCATGTGCCCAGTTCACCTCCACTTCAGTATCCTAGTTTTCCTGTTAATGTCTTCTACTTTGGTGATTTTTCTTAGATTAGCTGCTTGTTTTTATGTCTTAAAGTGCTAATTCTCCTTCTCTCTATTTATTTAAATAGGCTTAAAAATAGCACTTTTAAATCGTCATATACTTAGTTGATTTAAGAAAATTACTTAAAGTTAAGGTTGCTACCGCCTCCAAAACGCAAGTGGAGAAGAGGTGGTAAAACAAACTCCATATTATTTGACAACTGGTGCAAGTACGGTGAAGGTTACTGTGTTACCAAATACTATAAACTCGATAGAGTATTTGCTGTTACTTTCAAAGTAAGACGGTGCAACCCAACAAAAAAAAGGAACAAGTCACATTATACGCATTTTTTTGTCATTTGTGTATTATTAACTATTTCATATTGACCTATATTGGCAATTTTTTTTTACTATTATAATATTAAAAAAAAATTGCCATCACGTTCGTGGCAAACAAATCGTGAGGATTCTATCTGTGTGACTCCGCTTCTAAACGTCTACGTATTGAAATGCTGATACGTTATGCGAGTACGATGTAGTCAAGTCTACAGTATGCGAGTACGATGTATAGTCAAGAGTCAAAAGTGCAGTTAGAATCTACAAAGCAATATGATCGTTAAGGCTAGAAAATAAGGTCTTCGAGGTATGATTGCACTTATGACCCTTGACTGTACGTTGGTAACCCACCTATTGAACAACATCTCATGTTAGTATTTTAAATCTGCTTTTTGTAATTACAATACAATTTTAAAACCATACTGGCCATTGTCTCAAAGCAATTGAATATATGAACATCCAATTGTTTGTTAAACATATAGTAGTACACATCGTTGATGCACGTGATTTTAAAATAAAGATTATGTCATCGATATGCCTACAGTACCTATCATTAATATTAACTATTCGATAGTGTGCCGGAGGAGATGTTTGAATGTTTGTTACTCAATCAAAACTTACTCAGACGCAAAGTCTACTGGACAGATTTCGATGAAATTTGTAGATAGAATTTTACCTGGGATAGCACAGTATAATATACTTTTATTTCAAAAATAGAACGAAAGGGAGCCCCCGAGGGCAGGTGGTGTACAATAGTGTACAATAAAATTTTTATATTAAAAAGTTGACAAAAAGTTGTTATTAAGTTATTATTTGACTTTTTTGGAAAAATTTGACCTTGAAAAAATGTTGAAAATGTATACTGCAAGTAAGGTTGAAAGTAGGTACGTTTAAATGACATATACTTATTTGGTGGT
>CM031564.1:13713566-13856710 GCA_018467065.1 Ephestia elutella
TGACAAAAAGTTGTTATTAGTGATTGTTATTTGACTTTTTGTAAAAACTTGACCTTGAAAAAATGTTTGAAAATTTATAAAGCAAATGAGTAGGTACCAGTGGCGATAGAGGTGAAAATATTCAAAGGTGAAGCCACAGTGCATGTCCCGAGTATGATAAAAGTGTCTTTTAAAAAACACTCACACGCGCTTTATAAATATATATAGAAAAAAAACCAAGCAAGTGCGAGTCAAACTCACACACCGAGAGTTCCGTACACGCAAAGCATCTCACATTATCGCTCTAACTAAACCACAAGTCCAACTAGTTTCAAAAACACACTTTACTTTGCAGTTCGATCCTAAGATTCATACTGAATCCAGCGCAAAAAATAAGTTTGTAACACTTTTTTCTAGACTTCCAACAACATGTTTGCAATTTTCAGATTTATTCCTGTATGGTAATATTAGAACCTTGCTTTTTGCCAAATTTCATAATTTTAGGTCAACGCGGAAGTAAGACAACGACCTATTAATACTAATACCGCCTTTCTCATCATATAGCTTACGTGACGACAAAGAAACAAAAATAAACAAACAGCATTTACCATGAAACAAACTGTAAACACTATACAATATAACTAAATAATATACCACAATCAAGTTAATCGCATATTACAACAATAGATAGTGGCATAAAAATTATAAGAGCAAACTAGATAATTAGCGCGAAGCGAACCGAACAACGAATTAGAATAGACTTAGTAAAAAATAATAAACTCGGCATAACAATCTATGGTTTTACATATTCTATTCTTTTTTCCTTCATCTGGGGAATTAACGCGACATTAGACAATTCGCGGATTATCGCTGTGATTGGACGAAAATTTTTCAAGCGAACAGGAACAACCAATAAGGATTCGTTGTAGGCTATTTTAAATCGGCTTGTATCGCTGTCTATATCGACGTTGGATGCATATGTAGTTGTAATGTCATTGTGTGTGTGTCACCATATATTTTCAGTGCTCAAATTAAATATTATTATGCGAGTTAGTTACTACCGCGTCTCGCGTCCTGCAAAATAAAATCAGTGATGGCGTTTGCGCGGTTTGGAATACATTGCGTACGGTGTATCCAGCTAAGCCAGAATATTTTTTACAAAGCGCGCAATCTAATGATGTGCACACAATGTAATTATATCTCGCGCTCATATTAAATTATCTGAAGGTAATGCAAATCAATATTAGGCTTATAGTGAAAGAGTGTCATGTAAGGTATAGAGTATAGATTTTTGTGCAAGTGTGAGCCACTTGAGGATTAATGCTATTATTGTTAATAATAAAAAATGAATATATTAGAATCTGCCAAGGGAAGCCGGTAAAATCGTGTTCTGAGGACGCTTCATACTGGTAGGTACGTATATTAAATGACATATATACTTATCTTTTCTCTCTCTTCTTGGTCTTGCCCACACACAAAACTGCACACAATCGGAAAAAAATACCATTCTGATTATATTATAAATTAAATGTGATATTATCATTTTTTCTTCCTCACAAATATACCTACGTTGACACTCAAAAAATAACCACAATAGATTAAAAGCAATTGCTGGAGAAGGATGGAGAAAATCAGTTGGATAGAAAGGAAAACAACGACGAAGTTCTGAAGATTGGAAATGAAAAGAGGAGACTCATTGCTGAAATTGAAAATAGAAGAATATTTGACCACTTGATACGACATGATGACTTATTTAAAACTTATTCGAAGTAAGGCACAGGTAAGGTGAAGGGAAGAAGAGGTCCAGGGAGTTCGAGAAAGAGTTATACATGTAAGGCAAGTGAAAATGTAGGTACCTAAATAAAAGAAAACTCAATTTTCTTTGATTGCTTGACTCAAATAATAATATTTGCAAATTATATTGTAAGTGTATTTAGGTTCTGTTCGTATTTTTTAAGAAGTTACCTATAATGATTAATTTTGTTAATGTTGGTTGGTAATAAGAATAATATTTTTCTTACTTTGGTCAAAAAATGTGTTTAGTATATTTAGCTACTGTTTGGTTGAGTGTGTTTGGCTTATCAAATTAGGAAATATGGAATATATGTCCAAAAAACAGCTGGGTCCCCCATTAGCTTGACATATGTTATTTTAGTATCGCCATGATGGTATTATAGCGGTCATAATCTGCGCCTGGGCCAAACACGCGACCGTAAAATGTATGTAACCCTTGACGTAAGTACTTACATTTGTTGTGATTATTAAATACCTAGCGCTAGCCCGTGGTTTTGATGGCATAGCGCATAAAAATACCAGTTTTCTTTATACCTTTATTCACTTCACCGTATGACGAAGGAAATAATTTTGGCTTCTCTTTTACTAAGATAAATACCTATGTACCTCTTTGCTTTAGAGGTACCAGTCCGGGGAAATAAATCGGGAGCTATCTGTAATGCCGGAGCAGTACGATACTTTAGTCCATTCATAAATGTTTGGTATATTTTTTCAATATTTATGCAATCACAGTCATATTTTGTACGAGTATGTCGTCGTGTCATAGTTGTTTTGATTATACAAATATATCAACTGGATATGTGCTATTCTACTAATTACATGTATAAAATAGGATGCTGACTGATTGGTATATCAACGCAACAAAACCGCAATGTAGAAACTTCAAATTTGGCAGAGAGGTTCTGTATGTACGTAAGTTAGCATTAAGAAAGAAAATTTGAAAATTCTACTCCTGAGGGGGTGAAATGGATGGAAAAGCGAACCCGGGGGTAAAAGTTAGTATAATATATCAGACTGATAAATAACTGCCACTAACGTTTATAATATTTTTATTTTCCCGCAACTTTATAGGATGAAACTAAGAAAAAGAACATTTGAAGACGAAATAGAGAAAACTCGGAAGGGAAATAATATTTCTCATTTATTTCCCTTCTTGCGATCGTATTGTGGGCCCAGCGTCACCTGTCGAATTTCACGACTCCACGTCCGCAAGCGTCTGTGAAGACTCAAATTGATTTAATTTCTTTTTTTCATGGAACGTGACAAACTGATACGACACGCGGTACCTGATGAGAATTTTAACAATACGCACACCTCCACCATTGTAAGGCCTGTCTCCTATGAAATCTGATGAATTGTTCGGATGAAACTCGCGACTTATGTTTTTTTATGTTTCTCTAGGTACCACTTTCTAATAAAAAGAGACATTTTTCCGAGTAAATAAAAGTAAAGCCTACAAGTTTATTTTTAAGAACAAACTTACTAAAGAAGAACAAATCAGAAAGTAAAAGAATTGAAAATATGGACTGGCTTGAGACAATCTTATTTGCTTTGTTTTTCTACACTACTAAGAATTACCATTTATTTATCACTTAACTAGGGATGTTTTGCAGTGTTTAATGAATTAAACGAGAAATAAAAGGAGTCGCGTCAACAACCTATTAGCGAATTATCTTATTCTTTATTGTTTGTAGGTACCGAGGAATTTAATAGTACCGTTATTTTTTTAAAGGTACCTTACTTATTAAATAAGGAAGTTTAAAAGGTATTTTTACGGTATACCGCAGTAATATCGGCTTGGTAAAGAAAACACAAATGGTACCGTAATAAATAAATATGTAAATATATAATAACGTTTCACCTTTATATAAAACGGTATACTATTTTTGTTTTAAAAAGGAATTTTTTTTTATTTTTATTAAATATGGGTTTGCTCTTGACCACAATCTTGCCCGAGGACAGAGATGAGGTCTACGGTGTAGCGAGCTTACCCAGAAGCAGCTCTATTTCACTCTGGCATACCGATAATTATAATTTAAAATACATTTTAATTACATATTTATTTATTACTGTACCTGGTACCGTACTGTTAATACGCGGTACCTACCTTAAACTTATTACAGGTAGCTATCGGTTTGTACCGGTGTGAAATACGAGCCCTGATTTTTATAACTTCAAATTCAATTGCAATTACTGTTATCCATACTAATATTATAAATGCTTGAAAGTTTGGATGTGAGTTTGTGAGTTTGTGAATTTGTGAGTTTGTCGAGTTTGTGAGGATGTTTGTTACTCAATCACGCATAAAATCTGCACTGGACGGATTTCTGATGAAATTTGGTACAAGAGGTAGTAGATAATGACCTGGAATAGCACATAGGCTACTTTTTATCCCGGGAAAAAGCACTGTTCCCGTGGGGAAATTCACGCGGAGCAGAAGCCGCGGGCAAAAACTTTTCTAGTTTAACATATTTTTCACCTCGATTTATAGTGTGTGCACTTACTATGATTTGAAATTTGAACAATCGACCTCTTTACATAAGGTCTTATCATAAGTCTGTTTACCACACTAAACGTTAATTTAGTATGCGAGCGATAAATTGTTAGCGTACGACAATAAACCGAAGCCGATTTCACATGGCATGTGGCTCAAACCTAACCTAGCGAGAACGTTTGTATATCGTCTTGCGTGCACTATTGTCATAGACATTGCATACATTAGTAAAGGTGATATTGTGTTGCTTTTGAGTTAACATTACTGTCAATTAAGTATAGTGAGTTTTATATTAAGCTTGGTAAGATGATGATTATATATAATGAAACCTAGAGGATTGATTCGTTATGTAAAAAAACTAAGCAACCGATTTGAATTTTCCATACTCAATATACTAGTTTAGCTACAATATCCTCCGGCTCTACGTGATTTTTCAATTTCTTTATGTACAAGTAGGTGGTAGGAAATTCGAATTGTAACTAATCTATACTAATATTATAAATGCGAAAGTTTGGATGTGAGTTTGTGAATTTGTGAGTTTGTGAGGATGTTTGTTACTCAATCACGCAAAATCTACTGGACGGATTTCGATGAAATTTGGTACAGAGGTAGATAATGACCTGGAATAGCACATAGGCTACTTTTTATCCCGGGAAAAAGCACTGTTCCCGTGGGAAATTCACGCGGGCGAAGCCGCGGGCATCAGCTAGTATAATATAATTAAGAGACTTTTCTTTCCCATATGGATGGAAAGTGGTGGTGGCCGAGTGGTAGGGTGCCTGCCTGTGGATACAAAATCCCAGGTTCGAATCCTGCCAGGGCAGGATTCGAACCTGCTACCTACGTGAGTTTGCTAACCTACATGAGTTTGTCTCATTGTATACCAATCTGACTCATGTTAGTTTTTTCATCGACCACCACTTGCTTCCGGTGAAGGAAAACATCGTGAGGAAACCTGCACTCTGGTTGATGATTATAAGCTAGTGTGTGAAATGGAGAAGGCAATGGCAAACCACTCCATTAACATTGCCAAGAGAGTCGTTGTGTGTGTTTCATTCCATATAATGACCACGACCCTCAGTCATGAGGAAATACGACTAAAGAAAGAGAAGCATATTTTAAAAATTTGGCCAGTAGTTTCAAAATAACCTTGAATGATAGTGTAAAAATATTCATAACGTTAATCTGAACATGCAATGAATCCTGCAAATTCCCAGTAGAAGTTACGATTACATCGTGTATGTTTAATTTTCTTTCGGCTCGGGTTACGTTCAGGATATACCACGTAGAATATTTTATGAACCAGGAGAGTAGAGGGTGCTTTTTTATTCATAAACAAAAGTTATAGTGGAAGTGCGTTGTTTCTTCTGAATCTTATTAAAATTATATAGAAGATACCTACTTAAATTGTTATCCTTACGGTTGGTAGGAATATAATAAAGATTTAATTTTGTTCACCTTCACATTAATACTTAGACGATTCCTTATAAAAGATGGTCCTAAGCCATGATAGATCAAATCATAATCATCAATATATATAGTAAAATGCAGAAAGATCAGTTAGGTGTGTATAGGGATCTGGATGTCCTCCATTCTATCCATGGATGGCTATCATCAGATCACAGCTCAGATCAATCAAAGCTTCAAAGTAACCTCGTTTGTATGAAAATCGACTGGTGGTATCCCTAATTAGCTTGCCAACACTGTATATGTTTAATTCTTCCTTTACCGACATAGTGACAGACAGACAAACGACATCCAAAATGACTGGGCGTAAGAAGCTGTAATTTGACTTGTAGTAACTGACTAATTCTGGAAATATCGATCTGATTTGAAAATATTTTTGTATTTAAAAAATCCCGAAATTGCCTCGAGAGCGAAGCCACGGGGCGCAGCTAGTTCAGTTAAGAAAGCATTTTTTTTATTTCTATGGATTTAATACTGATTTTTTGTTTAGTTTCTAGTTATCAGATGGAATCAAACACATTTTGATTCCAATAGGTATCATTGAAGTACATATAGATATAAACAAGCTAATTATTAAACAATAAAAAACACGACTGACATCTGTCATAGCCTATGTCACTCAGAGGAGTACAAGGAATCTAAAAATACCTCTCACATCAAAATCTATTAAGCCGTTCAGGACTTATGGTGGAATAAAGAAACTTACATACTTACAGGAACCCTGAAAACATAAAACTCCTTTTTTGGTCAGTCGTGTAAAAAAGAAATAATGTTTGTTAACAACTTTGGTGATACAATATTCAGGACTAGAAAAGTAGTTACAATGTAGCATAACCACAGAATACGCATTATACTTGTGATAGTAAACCGAGGGCAGCTTAATGGTAACCGTTAATGTGCACCTATTCTAGCAATAAAAATATTTTAGCTCCATTTGGATACACGCTGCGTCACGCGATAAAAGTATTCCTGTTGCTTCTCATATTATTGAATTAATTCTTTATAAGGGTTGTTTCTCTGCTTCCAATAGTACTATTGCGAATAAAATTACGATATTTATGAAAGTGAGAAATGTTATAGATACATATGATTCTGAAACACAGACAAAAATAACATTTAAAAGGTTTTTTTTCTTTTATTTTTATATCTATAGGTAGGTATCGATGTAAATATTTAATAAAACAGTCGCGTGCTGGCGATTAAACAATCATTATGATTAATTTGTTCTTTTTTCAAAAATTGAATAGCACGGAGACTGGCGCAAATCGGCATTTTATCGTACCGAATGTGAATACCGAATTATGCATATTCATGGCACGAGAAGCCCCTTCGTTTAATGACAACCGCGGAATGATCGTTAAATCCGGCAAAAACTGACACGTCATCGTTATTTAACATTTTTTTTATTCGTCCGTATATTTTTACGTGCACAAGCCTGTCGGCCCTTTGTCTTCCCTATGTCAGTATCCATCCTTGTTCAAAGCCATGTTAATTCCTTTGTTGTGTTTTAAAGAATTTATTAACATGCGTTATTTGTTTACCTTTGAAATAGCAAATTCTGAACTACTCTTTTCTTTATCAACAGTATTACAAGAATTCTATAGCGATCCAAAGAGCTATTGGAATACTAGGATATGAAGTACCTACTCGTTAGAAATGTAATGGAAACCGTGAAATTATATCATACATATAGGCCAAAAATTTACTTACATTACAGACAAGATAATTTTAATAGATACTAGGTACCTAGTATATTTGGATTGCCCATAGAGCTAGCAAAAATTTTTTTTAGGGTGTTTTTTTTTCTATGTCTATGGGATTACCACAGGTTGTCTTCGATCTTTTTTTTTAATTAAACATTTGAGTGCGTTTGACCTTAATCTTGCCTGATGGGAATACAAAGATGAGGTCTAGCTAGGGTGGTACACGCAAACTCAAAATGTGCCTATTCACTTTTCCCTTGAAAACCCCTTAATTATATTTGTCAATCTACACGTAATATGATCACCGTAAATCATATGAATATAGGTAAGATTGTGGAAACATGTGTTGCTAGCAACTGTTCTCGGCGACTGTATCTACCAGAAATACGGTACCCCAAAAATGATTAATGTATACCCTTGTCTCGAAATATAACGTCACTCCAGTGCCGGGTTTTTAATATAATTAGCACCCAAAAGTTTTGTTTATAACGACTTTAATATATATCTATATGTGTGCGGAAAGTGATTTATTTATTAGTAAGAGATGTAGAGATCCTTTTGTAATGCGCGGTATAAGGGGTGAATATTATTATAGTCCCTGAATATACAGGGTGAATTCAAAAACATTGGCATCCATTCTACTGTTAAAAGTACTCATGGAAATGAGTAACGTTTTGTATGAGACCGCCTCAATCCGACCGAAAAAAATATCAGCTATTCCATACAATACCTATTCGCAAAAATGTATGGAACAGCGTATTTTTTCCTATATTTTTCTAGTTGATTTTAAAATAGCATATTCATTTAGTGCTATGATAAATTTATATGTAGATTTAAGTATCATCCATACCAATGATATATTATATAAACAAAGAGGCAGATATGTTATAGGCGCGCGCGCTGTGAAGACTTCGAATACGTCCCAATTGGGACGTCTTGTAATCAGTCTGCGCCAAGCGCCTCGTCGAGCGTACCGCGTCGTAAGTTCCTGTGTCCTTACCAAAATATATTAAAAATGCCATCGTGTGTGTTTCGAAAGTGTACCAATTATGATTCTAAAGTAAACAAAGTACAAGGGATCTCTTATCACACGTGAGTATGCAAAAATAGTTTTATTGTTTAGTATATTTCAATTATTTTTCCAAACAATCTAATCACTGACGCCATGTTAAGACAAAGAAAGAGAGATTCTAGTTTTGACGTGAGAGCGACAAGGATGCGTGCGCTGCGGACATAGATTAGTTAGTGCAGAATCGAATACTGATGGTGACTTCAATGCCTAAAATTAATGTTCAGTTGTTCATTATTATTGTTCGTTATTATAATAGCTATCTAATGTGTGTAATGGGCTAATTTAATAAACATTAAAATAGTTTCACTGAATTCGATTTTCTACTATTATAATACATTATACTGATAATTGAGGATTACTATTGTTTTTCTTTTAATCAATTAGGTTTCCGAGTGATCAGGTCAGACTACAAGATTGGATAGCAATTGTTCGTCAACAAAGAAGCGAATCAGACTGGACACCATCAAAAAGCAGCAGAATCTGTAGCAATCACTTCAAAACTTCTAATAAGTAACGCCTCCTTAACGCCTCGCACATAAAAATAACCCCGAAATAAAAAAACTTTCAAAGAGGCATAAAATTAATAAATTAAATCTTTTTGAGGGTATTTAAAATGTGTATTCTATTTGTTCCATACATTACTGAATTGTTAAAAATTTCAATATATATGATTTACTTTTATAAGATGTTTTATTTCTTACCCATGTACTTTCTTTTCAAATAAGTGTCCTCTCTACAACAAAAAATGTTACTCTATGCATAACAAACATTTGACGAGGAATTATTGAAAACTATTGCTATCTCTTTCATTCGCATGCTCATTGTATCTTTTGTCTTACTTATCAGTAAAACTTGTCGATGTGTGTAGTTTTGGATTGCTCGGAACAGACCTAAAACGCAAATTACTATAAACGTAACATATCTGTATTATAATATATCATTGATCCATACTAATAATAAAATTGATAGCAAAGCACTAGAATTAATATACTTTAGCCCAGTAGACGTTTGATCCCGGGGGATTTCATTTGTATTATTTACTAGGGTATTATTTACCTAATCTGTGGTATTATGAAGGGAGAAAATGATTCCCTCTTTTTGTCGGATATTTATTGGTTAATTAACTTATTGATTTTTATTAATGTGAATATGAAGCTGCTAAAAAGATAAAGGTAATCTTTAAGGTATATTTATAACAATAACGTTTTTTTCAAGCATTATTATTTTTTTATAAATCTATATTTAAGTTTAAGTTAGACGTTCAAACCGTGAAAACCGCATCAAATTTCGTCCTGTAGTTTTTGCATGATGCGCATACATACAAACAGAGAGAAAGACCGAAAGACAAACTAAATTTAAAAAAATGGTTTTTGTTTCTATTCCGCTATGAAGACCACTAATAGTTTTTAAAATATCTCCTATATAGACCAGATTGATTGATAAAATATACTCGATGTTGTCACACTGACATTAAAACATACCAAAAGGGACTTGCTTACGAGCAGGTATATTTACCCAGCAAGTTACGTTTAGTAATACATATTGTCATGGCAGAATTAATAACGCGACAGTACTAGTGTTATGAACACGAGGAACGCCGCAAGGGCGGTTTAGCAAACTTAACACTACAGCACGTGAGTAGCTTTACAATGTCAAAGATAGGATTATAGCGATGTACTATGTTTGCAAATACCCAATCAGTATGTTGACGCTTAATTTATTGTATGTTTGTCGAGCCTCGATACACACACATGCATGATACTTCGGCGAGGGGTAATTTTGAAAACAATATTATAGTTTGAAGAGGTATTTTTGTAACCATTTTTATACAAATCGACCCATTTTTTTTAAATATTTTTCTAGAGGATATAATATTTTGTAGAAATGTGACTTAATTTGTCATAGATTTGTAGGTAAGTACACATATTCTTGTCATATTTTAAGTAGTTGTAAATAACTCTGAACTGGACTACACCCGTACGCAGGATATTAAGTAAAACATTATTTTAGTCCTTAGTAGTTTTCCGCAACGATTTTACTTAGACGCATTTAAATAAGTATCACATTTATTTGTAGCAGCAAGTGATTTTAAAAGACAAAATGCAGTCTTTGGACATCTCATCCGTGCTGTGCATACAACAAACCAAATCCATTTGCTTTATAAGGCTACATAATCACAAACATCAAATACAAAATATTTATAAAAAAAATTAAATATATTAAAGGGATAACAATCTTCACTTAGCAATGTAAAGATAAATCATGTTGCAAATTAGCTGGCTCTCTGACTGTAGGTGCTAATGCCGCGGCAGACACGAACGACACCTAATGCCTTTGTTTATACGCCGTATTGTGCTTGAATACACCTGGATTGTCGACTTGTCGAGCTGTCGTACTCTCTTATGCTGAATGATTCTGCTGTCATCCGAGATAAATGGCGCGGCATGACGCGCTTTTCATGGTACTAGTTACATCTGAAAATTGGCTTGGTTTTGCTGGAAATTATCATGTTCTGACATAAAATTTTAGTAACGTCGCCCCGGGACTATGTTCCCGTGTGAATTTTGGGAAATCCTCTCTAAGTGCCTTAAGGAACCTACATGCAAATTTCAACTTCCAACGCCCAGTGGTTCTGGCTGTGCGTTGTCTGTCCGTCAGTAACGAAGGAAATTTCACACTTACCCATGTATGTTCCTAACATATTTATATGTATTAAGTCCGACGGACCAGGATCGCCGCAACAAGATCTGATTGAAAATTCATGCTAAAAGCCATACGTTCAGCAATGAACACAAATATGCTGAGAAAAAGAATGTGTTCAACGCTGTTGCTTAGAATAATAAGCGTGAACCGTTTCAGAAATAATTATATTCCAGTTACACCAGATTTTTCTTGTACAAATTATACAAGCAGTGTTATCATAATTAATTATGATTTATTTGAGAACCATATTATCTTATAATAGGAAACGTAATTAAACGCTGTAATGTAAGCAAACAAAGGTAAATGAGACCATGCCGACGATTTCCTTCAACAAAACGAACGAAAGAGCCCCTTTGCATCAGAAGGGTCGGCCCTCAAGCTAAGTCTTATAATTAAAATATACAGAGAACAATGATACGTCTCGCTCAATGTTTATTGACGGGCTACGGAACCCTTGCGATTTCAATTTGCAACTCTGAACTCGCCAAGTCTCTGTGGGCGTGTGAGGGAGACAGACATACTTGTCCAAATGTGAATGCATAATTTAATAACATTAAAGTTTTACAGTTAGTTTAGCAACTTCCATTATGATTTAGTTGGTAGTTCTATTAATGAAGTTAAATGCAGTTATGAAATGTATATTATATTATTTTTGATGTATTAACGTTACCTATGTATAAATTTTAAAAAATCCGATTCCTGTGGTATTAGCGTATAAAACTTGTTTTATTTTGAAAGTCCCGAATGGGAACCATCTGGATAGCTACGCGGAAATATCTACTGGACCAAATTTGGTACCCTTTTGACTGTACCTTAAAATGTGGCGTAGGTAGTTTTGATCTAAGACGCCGCTTAGAACCCGTGTGGACGAAGTCGGTACATTATATTATATGTAATTTAAAAACAAATTATACATTTTTTAGGTAGTATTATTTATTTTTTGTGTAATTGAATGAAAAGGAAAGAAGGTTTTTGATTTGAGAAGGCAGTCTACTAGGTATCACTTAAATCAGTCAACTTTAATTTTATTTACCATTTTTCATCGTAGAAGTAAAACACCAAATCTCCCTAACATGCTCAGTTCTATTTATAAAATCTGGCTACCTATATGATCACACATAGTAACTAGAGAGGTGTCAAGTAAGCATAGGTGTCACAAATAGTAATAATTTAAATTCCTATGAAAGGGTAGGAAAGGGTCGTTCAATTTCGTCTCCCTAGGGGTGAAAACGGCAGTTGAAAGTTTTCGTTATTGGTATGAATTATACAAATCTAGCATGCCGGGCGTCTTAATAAGAATAGTTTTGTGTTATGATGCCGTTTTATGTACAATAGGTATATTGTACATAAGATTTGCCTCATGTATAAAACGTTAAATTAAAAATTAAGGACGTTAATAACAATGCTGTGTTCCAAATCTCAGTTCCCGTGGGAAATTTGGGACAGAATACTAGGATTTACACTTCCCGTACACCAAATTTCATCGAATTCAGTAGTTTATGAAGAAAATATATTACAAAGATATAATGCAATATAAAAAAAATCCCATTGAAATTACACAAATTTACAGATAATATAATCCACCCTTACATATCCAAACTTTGGCATTTATAATACTTATTAGTAAGACCCTATTTACGGAGGAACTTCTAAAAACGGAGGGCACTAATACCCTTATGGATTATTTGGCTCTTACATGTTTACGTATGTATGTGGATTTTGTATGTTGTTGTGTTTGGTTTTCAATAGGAAAAGATAATAATTTTGACTTTGAGGCGAGTACTTGTTTGGGTCTACCACACACTCAATGATAAATTTTGATAAAATCTTTTGATGATTTTTATCAAAATTTGATAAATCAAATGAGATTTCATACAACGCTTTTTTCATAATACAAGTAATCACCTTTGATTCAGAAGCAGTAAAAGTTTGCGAACGAAATACGGATAAATTTTAATATTAAGTTTCAAACATGTAAGTGATAAACAAACCAGTAAAATAATAGCCTGATATTGGAATAGTATTATACATTTTTATCAAAAAATATTACCTACCCTCTCACATGTAATTCTCATCTCATGAAGATGTTCCTTTACTACTTATACTAAATAAATATAATAGAATAATATCCATGTTCAGATTTCCAGTTTCATCCCGTATCAAAATAGGATACTAATAATAAAATGATATCAACTAGATAATAGTCCTTATGTACTAGTAAGTAATGGTTACTTTATATAGTACTAGCTTTTGCCCGCGGCTTCGCCCGCGTGAATTTCCCACGGGAACAGTGCTTTTTCCCGGGATAAAAAGTAGCCTATGTGCTATTCCAGGTCATTATCTACCTCTGTACCAAATTTCATCGAAATCCGTCCAGTAGATTTTGCGTGATTGAGTAACAAACATCCTCACAAACTCACAAACTCACAAATTCACAAACTCACAAACTCACAAACTCACATCCAAACTTTCGCATTTATAATATTAGTATGGATATATCTCGAAAGATATTAGTGTATAAATTCAATTTTGTCCTGTAATTCTAAATTAGCCTACAATCCAAATAATGATTGTCTCTATAAATTAGTAGTGCAGAATTTTTTTTCAAGTTTCCACTTTGAGCTCATACCTTTTCCCCTAGTTAGGAGGACAAGTAGGGGGAGTCGGCAGTTCACTCACAACCCTGTATTATTCTTAACATGTTCTCTTATATTAAAAATACCTCGCTTATTATAGTTCTGGGATCAAATATGCAACACTACAGATATTTCTTTATTTTCTTTTATTTCCACGCAAATGGGACAAAAAGTATTGTTTTTAATCTGAAATTACTTTTCTGTACAATGTGTACTTTCATGCTTATCAGTTCAGTAGTTAAGTACCTAGTGAAAACGATCTCACTTTCTTTTTTTTAATTAGCTATAAAAGTTCTTTATTTATAAGAACTTAATTCACTCACATAAACTTTAAAATACACTTATATAATGTCTACTATACGAGTACCTACATAATAATAAATTATTTCAAAAGAACAAATCCTATAGTAAGATTAAATTTTATGCGTAGCATAGTGGTGGCGTAGTGCCTACGACATGCAGCTACGACGCCTACGTCGTAGACTTTGTGCTACAACGACGCCGACGACATCGTTAACTTTGTGCTACGAAATACGTTTCGTAACCCGTAATAAGTATATAGGTAACTATGTTTTATTAGTATAGAATTTTTTTGAGTCCACGTGACTCCTCATGTTCCCTAATTTGTATCTTTGTGTTTCATCTTTTCTTTCATCAAGTTACCTACTAGGTTTGTCTTTATAGTTATGAATAAAATTGTGTCTTGTGTCATGCGCCATAAAACGCAGGCCCGAGTAGTGGTTGTTTGTAGAAGTATGTAAGAAGTTTTACTAAATATCTCCAAAACTAGTACTCGTAATTTCTCACGTTAAGTCATGTAATAACTATGCCTCTAATAAATATGCCTCTTAAAATCTTAAAAGCATTACGAAATACTATAATATATTTTCATATTTTTTAAATTTTATTGATGAAAAATACAGTCGAAATCATGTTTGTTTTTTCAACTAATCATATTATCTACTACTATAAATCTTTGAAAAATAAGTCAGGTTGTAAAATTCTTTCTGTATGTGATAAGGCCACACTGAGAATGGCTATGTTGTAAATTATTCTAAATATTATGTAATATTTTCCCAAATTTAGTAATTTTATTTTTTTTATATTTTTTTGGAGGCTTCAGTCACATGATGCGACTATGCCAGCCTTATAGGGAACTTCCGAGTTGACTTATCTCTGAGCCATTACAACTCTCCAGAACGAGTTCATCGATTTGGAGAGTAAAGAGAGTATTTTCGAGTTTATCGATAAATTTAGTAATTTTCAATATAATTGAGAATAGAATTTTACATTTTATAAAGGTAGTTAATGAAAAACTTGATAAAATAAAAAAATACATTGTTGACTGGATTGGATAATCATTTCAGAAGTTAAGTTTTTATAAGAAAATATTTATTCAGTCCAATTGGATAAATCTAAAAGTTCAGTATAGCTCACAACCGACACTCAATCCGATCATATTGCACCGGCAACGCGCATTAGATAGATTATAAATCAATAAAGACTGAGTGTTGACTTATAGAAATCATAAAAATATATCCGCCTATTCCATTTGACCGTCATACGAGTAAATAAGTTACTAGTGCCATTCTTGGTCGCAAATAAATAAAGCAGTTTCCATTCGATTTATAACTATTTAGGATTTTTCCTGAAAATCTAAGTAGAAGTAATACAGGTAAAAACTACAGAAATCTGAAACATATTTATAGGGTTCCGAAGTAAACAAGGAACTGTTATAGTTTCGTCATGTCTGTCCGAGGCTTTAACTCAGTGAGCAACTAGAAAACTGTGAGCTGATATATTTATACATGCTCTTATTAATTGTGCGGAGAAAGAAGAATAAAATCACAAAAAAAATGATTTTAGTGTGCGTCACCTACTTCTTTAGTGGAGATTTTTTTTTCTCTCGATTATAAAATCGTATTGGGTATCATTTGATAGGTCTTTAAAAAAATAATGAATGCACAGACTATTTTATATAGGGTTCAGTTTGCGAAATATTACAACTTTAAAGTGCAAAATTTTGTAATATGTAATAAATCACGAAATTCCTATACGGCGTACATTTAAGAAAAATTCGACAATAATATTTCCGTTTTGAATTTTGTAGACGTCAGCTTCTGAGCTCACTTTACTCCATACCCTTATTTCCGGGTTAGAACGCAAATCACATAACTTAGCGTTGCGATTCTTGTAAATAAATAAATATAAACGGCGGCTCAAAGACCCTCTCTCATTTGAATTTCATAAAGGTGCTGTATTAAAACAATCGCGGTGCAAAGGGATCCAAACGTGGAGTAAGCACAGCTTTATTTATTACGGAAACAGTAATGTCTCCTATGCTCAAAAAGGAAATAACTAATTTAGAATATACGCTGTACGAAGCTTTTAATATTGATTCTACACCCCTTGGTACTCATATTCGTTTAAACCTTTTCGTTTCGAGAGTTTGTAATACGGCTTGAAATTTATTTTTACTTAGTGATATATAAAATCCTATAAAAAGTCTCCTCTTCATTTCTGTCCTCTTCATTTCGTACATTCTTTCTTCTCGCTCGTTGCTGTGTGACAAATCTCGGACACTATTGAAAATTTTCCCTACATTTTGTGTCAAAAAATTTACAATACCATTTCATGCGCGCTCTTCTGGAAACTGCAAAGGATCCGAATAGGTACCTATTCATAAGTCAAAGAAAAGGTGTAACGGAGTGTATTTTTGAAAAATATTTGATCTCATAAAAATAGGAATTAAAGGTACTGTCCCCTAATTTTTTCGTACAATTATATTTTTATAATCGCCAAATCCTTTTGCTACATTAACTTACTTTTGAAATAGAGGTTTATAAGGCCCAATACTTTCTCTAAAAATTCCTTCCATTATTGTATAAGATCGATTATGAGAGAGCCTTTCTGAAATCAATCCAACAAATAACAAAGATATCAAACTTGTAATACTATTCTTTGTATATCACGGGTAACATACATTTTAGAGCATGGTCGTTGCCTCTGTTGTACCGGATATTACAATCCAGATAACATCTCACAGCGTAACTTCGGATTCAAGATATTTACCAATAAACCTGGGCACATTGCTGCATTCGAGTTAGAACATTGTTCACTTATTGCAGTGTGCGAGAGTTGTACTGTAAATGAATGTATTGACACAGTATGTATTCGTGTTCAGTAACGTTCCAGATTTTTTAATTCTATTTTCGATACTTTTAAATTAATAACTTTTTCGTAAATTTTCTGTAAAAAACGGAGCAATTTTTCTGACAGCTAATTAAGAAAAAAAAAATCAGTATAAAAAAGTCTCAACAGATGGCGTTTTATGAAAGCCGAGTCGTAATAATGGCTGAACCTATATGCGCTTTTTCTTGTCAACCAGATGCAGAAAAAAAAATCACATAACAGTTTGACAGTTGCACAAATCACAATATAGATACTTTTTAGTTGTTTTTTTTTACTAAGTTTTATTTTTTTTAAATGCCAATCACGTGAATTTTTTGCTTTTTGTATGGAACTTTTTCTCTCGCCTTTTACTAAGCGCCATCTATGAAGTCATCTGGAACTATTTCTTTTTTTAATTTGTGTCACGGTAAATCCCTCAATCCGCAAAGAACTGTTGTGATTTTTTTCTCTGTGTTTGGTCTATGGAATAAATCCTTTGAGCAACAACTTCGAGCAACAAGGATTTCCGCGCGCGAAAATCAGTCCGTGTTTCTCTATGTTTGGTTATTTATGTAAAAATATTTGGGATTTTTTAAAGCTAGATTTGGCTTTGCTACATACAGAAAAAGACGTCAAAATCTAGCTGTTTTGGATAAATACAAATTATAA
This sequence comes from Ephestia elutella, assembly GCA_018467065.1. NCBI lineage: Eukaryota > Metazoa > Arthropoda > Insecta > Lepidoptera > Pyralidae > Ephestia > Ephestia elutella. Next base: position 13,731,255 of record CM031564.1, read on the forward strand.
ACGAATTCTACACAATAAGTGTATAAATTGATAACTAATCAAATAATTTAACAGTTCCATTGTATTATATGTAAAGTCGGGCGCAGTACGCAAATTGCAACGGACATACAATGTTCACTAATTGCAATCAAGCAAACTTTGCCCGTAAAACTTAATTAGGTATATGCAACTTCACCCATTTACTTGCATTTGCAGGTTTGTACTGCGATATATTTTTTAACCTTTTCTCTAAGAATTTTTGTAAGTACTTTCAATGGGACAAACTTTTGATAAAAATATCAAAAGAATACAGAAAAAGACACCGAACAATGAGGCAGCTGAAATATCCTCAATAATGTGAATTTGGCCTCATCAAAGGCAAATGATGGGTGATTCAGTAAGCCACGGCTAAGCCGGCAATGTGGAAGCACTCCGCGTCAAATCCGCGTCAAGTGGTTCCAATTGCCCCTTCTCCTCACGGCCCCTTATGATAAATGTTGAGAAAATTGAAATCACGTTTCGTTTTCCGTAGTAATTCGCCGGAGTGGGTCTAGTGGATGTTATAAAAGTGTGAATGGTTGTGTCGATGGCGAAAGGTTGTCCACAATAGAACATATAAGCAAGTATACCCAACCCATGTTCGCGTTCAGTGTCCTTTTATTCAGAAATGTTTAGCTTTTCACATAAGTAACGCGATTTAGGTTTTGTTACGTTTTGTGTTCAATAAATCTTCAGATGTCCAGTGGGATGTAAAATACTTACATAAAACATGTCAGGTCAGATATTTGTGAGCACGGTATGAACAAAAACTTTAAATCTGAATTTTACAGGGTAATTTGTAAAATACCAGTGACCTTTCTAGGGGATGAATGTACTTAGGAATATGAGCAACTCTAAAATATGTAAATCTAAAAAAAAGCCGTTCAAAAATGTTTTGTTATAGGTACTATAATTTTTAGTTTTTATAAATTCGTTACATAATTTTACAACATAATAATTAAACAGAAAATGAGAGGTCCTGAGTAACAGGAGTTTAAACTCGATGCAGCTGGGAACATAGACAACGTTTATGTCGAGGAATAGGAAATCGTCGGTGTGGAAGAGGGACAAACACTTTAATAAAGCTACCAATACGTTCGTTACAATATTATAGAGTAACATAGTTGAACTCGACATCTTTAGGGTCCAAAATCGGATGAACACCTACACCAAACCGGGAATCCTGTCGAACCTTTGTCATTTTAATCACGGTTCCGATCTTTCAAAATAATGTTATTGAAATATGTTCAATTTCCTTCGCTCTGTAGGTTTGTTATTTTCTGTTAGCATTTGGGATTTATATAAATATTTTGATATTAGACGCATCAGTTGTGGAATTCGGAATATTATTATTGTATGGGAATAACGAATAGGAAGAATCGTGAATATGTAATCGATCGCTTACATCTTTAGCCACAATTTCTACCCATTTGTGTAAAGATATATTTATAAAAATATTCACTTTCATTTCTGAATTTCCATAAAATTTTCTTGAAGCTCGCAAAGAACAGAGCCCTTAAAAGTTTTTGCATCAAATATAGAATTCAAATATGCTCATACTGAGAGGCAATAAAAATACCTCACGTCAAATCTGCGCCGCAATTATTCATTCGAAATGCCATCGGGCCCGTTTTACCCCAGCTCACCCTCCACTTGGAAGGTCTATTCACGCTATGTGACAGCCAGCGTTTCGTGTCATAGCAAAACAAGAATACTATTGTAAACAGAATCTGTGACGGATATAAATTACAAATTCTTGAATTGGGTTACCAATTAAAGGCAATGTTCGTAAAGTTAAAAATAATATTTTTTATTTATGTTTTTGTTGAGGTTTTATATTAATTGTTCTTTAAACTGACAACAAGTACTACTTTATATTAAAGGAAAGAATATTTTCGTTAAATGTTTCAAAAATATTTCAAACAGAAAAAGACGTAAAATTTTTGTGAAAATCGCGTCACTTGGTGTTACTTCTTCGAGAACCAATAGTCGAGTGCTGACTAAACTCAGTGCCCCAGTACTATTCGCACTGCGCGTTAGCTGGCATTTAGCTAATTTAACATTTCGACTCGAATGTACTTTACGTCGAGTAAGTTCACTAGGAAGTGGTCTCAGGAAACTTAATACTTGTTATTATGTACAACTTCTTATATCGTAACATAAATCGTTCGAGTTGGTCTCTAAAATTATCAAACTTTCATTAAACTTTGGTAAACAAACAAAAATAGTTACCAACCCTTTCTCAATTCAGCTATTTTTCTAGAAAAATCAAATAAGTAAAAATATTTTAAGTGCATGTTGAATCAAAAATATATTTATATTGGAATACAATAAAAATACGACAAACAATGTTCAAGTTTATTCGGTAAAGTTGAAAGTAAGTTTGAGCTTGACCATAGACTTCTCGACCGAATGACACTTTTCACTGTCAAATAATGACATCAGGTTAATAGCAAATATAATAAAGAATCATCGAAATACAACGTATCAACATGAACAATATCTCGATGCCAGCACTGTTGTAATTATTGTACGAATGAACGAAATTCGTTCGTTTGGTGCTGTCGTTCGATTCGTTCGTACGAATACCCGAGCCAGTACCCACTTAATATCCATAGACCTTTATACGCATTCAAGCCTCTTCACGCAATTAAAGCAGTCGTACCCAGTCCGTAATAGGTCACCTATAAGGCGGAATGAAACACAAAAGCACACTTTGAAGAGGCAATTCTGCGAACCGTTTTTAGTTTGCTGATGAAAATATGCAGGCGTTTAAAGCTGAATCGATTGAGAGAAGAGATATTTTATTCACTTTGCCATTTTGTTAGTATATTTTGATGAGTATTCAAGCAAATGTGCCTTATGTATGTAAAATGATAAATGCATTGATGGACATGAAAACGTTCAATTTTTATTATAATATTAAATTTCTGAAATTGTAAAATATTATTGGTAGGTATATTTTTAAACTCACAAACAACTTTGTTGAAAGCTTTCAAAACGGCTTCGAGGAATAAGAAAAAATATTATTACCCAGTATCCACCCACGCGAAGAAATAAATAGATGGAACGTTCCACTCGATCAAATTTCCTCTCAATATATTTAAGGAAATCTTTAAAATAGGAAAATTTCTAAAATAGGGACAAGTTTTCGGCGGGAAACAAACCTCAAAAACTCATTGCACTACGTAGTCCTCGAAACAGCAACAAAAAGTTGTTGAACCAAACAATTCCAAGTTAATTTAACCCCAACAGTGGCTACACAGCAACTGTTTTTAAGCCACGTTATTGTGTATATTTTTGACGTGAAACGTCTTTAAAATCAGCGCCATACGGGTACCATGCCAGGATTTCAGACCGTAACGAAATGGGATATATCGTCTCACCTTAATAACTTCAAAACTATTAGTCTTAGAAACATGAATCTAGTATCATTATTTAGCTTATATAGTCAGTTTGGTGTTAAGACCTTGAGATAAGGTTGGAGCCCTACGGGAGGGGCGGGGGGAGCCGCCGCGTGAAATTACGAAAAACGTAGTTTTGAAAATTTCAATTTAGTATTACTCACGACTCATTAGTGATAGAGCGATGATTTTTTCGTTTACTTATAGATATTATTGAGAACTATTGATTAAATTAAAAATAAAAGTAATGTGAATAATATTTGTACTTCAAAATAACCAAAAAGAATATAAAAAAAATAAAAAAATACGTTTTGAGCCACAGCTCGAGCAAAATCTAGGATGAAATATAAGTCACACCTACCATCGAAAAGAGGAAGTTCTAGGCTACACACTGGTATACAAATATCCAATATCGGTCGAGCGAAGCAGATTTGACAGCGTTTTAACACTATCAAGGCGAAACGGAATTTACTTTTCTTTCAGGGAAAGTAACTTTAATCCTGAAGACTTCAATTTTTTATTTAAAGAAACATTCCTTTATGTAAAAAATAATCAAATCTGCATTCAAAGTTTAAAAAAAAATCAGTTTGCCACGCCACGGAATCGAACTGGCTACAATCCAAAAAAAATAACACCTGTATTTTTATGGAATCAATCGATGGAGTTAATCAAAAGGATCAAATCTTTCTAACAAACATTATAAATTAAATTACAGGAAAATGGGGAAAACTAAACCTAATAGTAGTTTTTTGTCATTAAATTACGAATATAGGTAAATTACAAATCCCATTTGACCAACCCAATTAGACAACCGGCATATCTACACTAGACGAATGCAGGTCGTTGCCTGGCTTGGTGTTATAATAATTTGTATATATTGGCCCGCCTTAGCACAGGTGAAAATGTTAAATAGGTACACTTTATTGAAGAAGTTTCCTACCTAAAATTGAAAACCGCATCAAAATCCGATCAACTAATATACACAAAATAATATTAAATTATATAAGTACCTAATTATGTAGGTACCTAATCCTTCCCCATGAATCACTTTGTCTATTAATGAAAACCGCATGAAATCCGTTCAGTAGTTTTTGAGTTTATCGGGAAGACATATAGGCAGCGCCGCCGCCGCCGGACGCCGCCCCGCCGCCGCGGGAACTTACATTTATTTATTATTTTTTTATTTAATAGCCGTCAATATCCCAGTACTGGGTAAATGCCTTTCTCTCCTTCTTCCATGACTCTCGATTGGAACTTTTTATTTATTTACTATTTACTATATGAGGACGCCAGCGCGAGCACCAGACGGGTGATCAGTCCACTTATGCTGGGACCATTTCATCCAATTCCCCGAGACCCGTATAGGGTTTTGAGTTACCTGGTAACTTACGTTGGTGGCGACCCACTGAATCTACCTGTTACTTTGCAGAATTTTAAAACTATTACTTATTGTAATGTCGCTTAGATCATTTTCAGATAGGGCGTCTGAGCCCATTACTTCTCTCCTCGAAGCAGCGTAAGTGGGACACTCTGCTACTAGATGAAAGCTAGTTTCCTCTTCTTCCAGGCAGCTGGGACAGATAGGATCTCTTTGTTTAATCACTGTCAGGTGTCTATTCAGTTGGCAGTGTCCTGTGAGGATTCCTATGATGATGCCAATGTTATTCCCACCCAATTTAAGTAGGTGTTTTGATTTCTTTTGGTCTGCTGCTTTGATGAAGATTTTAGATTTTCTTAGACTTCTAGTTCTTCTTCATCTTCTTTGGATTCAACTTTCATTCTATGCTTGATGACGCCTTTCGTTATCCCATAAGCTATGGGAAGTCTGGGTACAGGTCCCACGAAAGTTTCATCTGCTCCTTTCATAGCAAGTTCGTCTGCTCTTTCGATTAGAACTTACATAGTATTATAATATTATGTTCTTAATTATAAAGTGACGGTAACCGCGCCACTAGGAGACAGCTTCGATAACATCTTCCTGGAGAGGTGATTTGAATCACACTGATATTATTGTGGCAACGAGATAGATTTGTGTTTGTTATTTATTCGTTGTTTTAGAGGGGGTCCCATGGCTTAACAAACTCAACAACAAACAACTTCAAACTTGAACAACATCGACTTCGCGAGCATTGCTACCGAAGATGTACTTATTGCAATGGACGTAACAAGCAAAGATATACTTACAACCCATACAAATGTGGAATCCGTTTAGTGAACTGGGGAACTTGAACAGTAGTCGGAGTGATGTTATGCAAAATCATTGGTGATGGCGGATAATCGCTTCAAAACTATATTCGAAGTAAATCCGTTTGGGTTATCTTGCAATGTTTGTGATCAACTTTGGTTTGAGAGGGATTTAAAGAAAGTAAAAGACCACAACATTTATTTCCTTAGACTTCATATCTTTTAGTTTTGGTAAATAATATTTAGCGAACGATGTATTTTGTCATAAGATATTTTATCTTGCCATGTTTTACCAATTGAAGTCTTTGTTAAGTAATTTGTTTGTAAAATAATAATTTTATAAAAAAGGATTAGTTTGTACACCCAGATGTTTTTAAAATGTGTAGTTTATAAAAAACATTGTTATTAAAATGACAGTTTTTGAAAAAAATATTATATAAAGCGTGGGTGCACCATCTTTATTGTATCATCTTGAGTATATATATATACTCATACAAGAATATCACAAATAAATTATCACATCAAACCAAAAACAGCCTTATCCACATGCAATTTATTTTAAGTGTTATGTTTTTAAGTTACATGTTTGTATAGAATACAAGGTGTATGTTTGTATAGATAAATCGAAATAGACCATTTTGTTTTCTTTCAATATAATCTTTAAAAGCGACTCGCTGACATAGACGTTTCACGTTAAAACCAACGGCCGTGTCCACCGACACAGCCCCACCCAATTTTTTTCCAAAATACTTATATTTACATTTCCTAGCATAGGTACCTACTTACTATTATTGTAATTAAAAACGTAAACCTCAGTTGCACAGTTATTAAGCACCCCTGCACCCCTTATGAAAGTAATCCTCTTGCAGAGATTTTAACATAGCGTGTGTACCATCATGAATTAATTTTAATTACATATTATTCCTGAGCGCAATAGGTTAAAAAAACCTTAGTACTTAATAAATATGGACGCAATAATCAATATATAAATTAGTAAATTATTACGACTTCAAATGACACTGTAAAGTTCCCTACGAAATCTATTTATTGCATTTCGCCCGCGACAAGTGAATTTTTCTTTGCCCGCGATAAGGTTGCTATCGCAAGTTTTCCTTTTTTACCTAATTGAAATATAAAACGACCTATAACAATAAAAAGTTAGATTAATAAATATTGTCAATAATGTTGTCTCTCAACGATGCACATAATAAAATTAAAAAATAAACTGCCCCATTCCAGCACGTTTAGAAATTTGGCACAACAACATCGCATTGCCGCGACTTTAGTTTACAAAATCCAATCAAACTTCGCTCGTCGCAGATCGGAGACAAAAAAGAAGTGAAATCAAATAACATTCTGCGATTCGTTCAGCGTAATCGGATAGCGTGTAATGGACACATTGACTCAGATACCCTGAACCCCACAAACGTCATGTCATGTCAAAACGTCGCTCAGTGAACGCTTCACGGGCATGATAGGGTTGAATTCAGGTATGGAATAAATATATTTTGATAATTCAACCTCTATGATTCACCCGTCCTATCGGTTCAATGAACATTACATCAGCAATTAGTATAAATATGTTATAAATACACCAATATTGGCAATATTGTTAATGTATAACATCTAATGACGCGGCTTGGCACCAAAATCGACATGAGTGCCGTGACGGAAAATGGCATGGTGCATTATGCCATTTGTTGGTGCTCATTTGTTTCACATCTATCAGGTTTCCAATGACGCATAGATTATAAACATAGTACTCGTAGTTTATTTCGTTGTTAATGACGGCTAACTTTTTTAACTTAGCATGTATTAATCACAGTGCTAGCAAAAAAAAATTAATTAATTTTTTTCCTACCTATGTATGATTTTTTTCTTATGTCTATGGTATTGATTGCTCTTCTCTTCTATTGATTCTTAATTGTTATGAATAGCTCACAATAAAACTAAGCAAAGCACGCATATGCAACAGGCCAATCACGAAGCCACGAAATCCGTGAAATAGTGAAATAATTGTATGCAGACCAAAAATGACTTTCCTCCGTTTGGAGCGTCCCGAAACGACCACCATAATAGGGTTACGAAGACGTGGCTAGTCTAGATCTAAAGGTACCTACGCAAGTTCTGGAACATTCTAGACATGCACTACATGAATCCTCATTGGATCAAGGGAGTTCTAGAAACAATCAGCACTGCAAGTAATAATGAACCTCATACCGCAAAGATAAGGTTCATAGTCGTTTGCAACCTGAAAGAAAAGATAAGATCTTGTGGAAGAGATAGCGATACATTCGATTGTTATATGGTGGTCGTCCAGGAATGTTCGATAAATGCCATGATTAGATGTATCCGGCTATATAAGCACGGATATTCTCCGCCTACGATCAGTTCTATTTCTGAAGAGCTAACGACATAAAGCGAACCAAGTGAAAAATTATTAATTAACTGCCTTGGCGATAATTACCGGATACGTGATCATTGAATAGATATTTTTATTATTCAGGGCCTCAGTAGTTTGGGGGCCCCGTATCAGGGGCCCCCAGGTACTCGTAGTAAGGCCCCTGGTTATTAAAGTTTTTTAAGACATGCTGGCCTTCGATTAAGCTAAAAAATATTCGTAGGTTTGTATATCCGTAACACAAAACTGTGTAAGTACCTATTTAATAATATGTGGTACAAACTTTAATTTTAATACTAAACTACTACTTTTTTATATAATAAACTATAATTAATACTGACAATTTTACCCGTGACATAATTGTCGTAAATATATATCCGGCTCATACATTATTTTCTGAGAAATAAATCATCTGGTGCCAATAATATTGTTGCTGACACTTGTGTTCATTTATTCATGTTTTAATCCTGAGATAAACGACGCACGTATTGATACAGGATATGAATAATATTTAATTTAATATATGTACTCTTTTATAATTAAAGTTGGTAAAAATCAATTCACATTTATTATGTGTTGCGATAGTAATTAAATGCAGAAGTACCTGTTATTTTCCAGAATAGTAGAGCCAGCATTTAGTAGAGGTCTATTGATCGATAAGGTCTCTTCCATAAATTTAAACATATACCACTTCGGCACTGTGTACAAAGCGCACAGAATCTAAATCGGTTCGGGTTGGGGCAGATAAGATCTGAAGGTGATCATGACCATGGTGCTTTTACTTGCTAAATGCAATAAGCATTGGAAGCGAAGCAGCTCATTTATAATCTACTATGAATATCTAATCGCAACTTCGCTCCAGACACATAAAACAGAATAATATGAGGCTCTAGCACATATAAGGGTCTGTCTTGGGTCCGTCAAATTAACGAGGTTAGCCGTATAGGTCTTAACTCTGAGAAGATATTTTTTGCCTATAAAAACGCAAACAATGCTAGCTCGTTCTCTTCTTATAGAGGACCTTTCATTGATTACACTGTTGTCGTCTATTAAAATCCATCTCAGGAACTTTTCAACAAATGCAAAATGTTTGCATCAGATATATTTTCGGCCTCCGTAAATTTCACCACATTACAGAGTTTTGACTTCCTATTAGGGCTCGGCCTTCGAGCAACAAGGACATCCGCGCGCTATCCGTAAGGAGTCCGTGTTACTCTATTAATTTATAAATTTGACATTTAATATAAATATTCAATGTATATTCGTCCACATATACAGTTATTTAATTGTAAGACATATGTTGTAAAGTGACGTCTTTGGAGAAAATGCAGCAGTGGAGTTTGTTGCGCCGCCTCTTCTCCACTTGCGCTTTGGAGGCGGTGGTAAACTTAGCTTTAAGTAATTTTATGACGTCAACTAACTAAAAAACAAGAATGTGACGATTTATAAGCGCTATTTTAAAGCCAATATATTAATAAGACTTTGACTTTTGAATTGACTTTGCCTTCTATGGGCTCGGCATATCCTGCATATTCTTTCTCTCCTTTTCAATGTTCTTTTAAATCCTTCCTATTTTTGTTTCCTTAGAGACAACAATAAGCTTCTCTTGTCGATACCTATGCACCCTTATGAATATTTTTCCAAATCCTTTTATGTCAAAGATTATTTTTTTGACCCTAAAATGGTACTGTCTATTGACTCCTTTAAACATCGCGTGTTAAAATCCTTATCCCTATCCTGATTTTTTACGTTTTTGTTTCTTTTTCTCTGTTGTGCTTCTTATTCAATTTATATTTATTATATTTAATTCATCTTAGTCTATATGTTAATAGTTATTTATTTATTTCTGTTAGTTACTTTTCATTTGCATAGCGTATCCATTGTTTTAAAATTAATTAGTATTTTTTCAAAACTGATTGACTGGAATGACCCTTCATGATCTGCCGTTGCCATCTTTTCGGTTTTATACATTTTATTTCGTTTTATGTGTTTTGTTCAATAAAGTTTTGTGCAACAAACAAGATAGTGAATAGGTATTAAAAAAAGGACATTCGTATCTGGGCATGCTCTTTAACAAATCACAAATTCTGGGATTAAAACTGATTGCTGCCATTTAAAATGAACTTCATTCCGGTAAAAAGTTCAATTTTACGGCTGAATTCAGTGGCAAAGTTGGCAGCTCGTCAGGGCCGTAGGAATTACGTAGAAGTATATATAGCTTACGAAACTTTCTGGCAATAGATATATTCGTAAGTGTCAGGTATTAGTATCTAAATGATTGATTTTTCAATATATAATTATAGGTACCTATTCATTTTATAAAGTTTAAAAACAGTTTTACTAACTCATTGATTGGGAGTTGCGTTTGATAAATATCGACCAGATACTATTTTCTAATTTCATTTATACTTACTTAAGTACACGTATGTACACGCACAATAAATGTAAAGTAACTAAATACTACTACATACTTATAGAAATAATACACCATTGAGTGATAAAAAAAAGCCAAAGTTTGTAAATTTTCATCTGTGATATTGTGGTCAAAGCTTTTAGCGATAGTCTGCGATGCCGTAATAATTTCAACTGCAGATACAACGTGCAAAGTTAAATAAATCTGTTCATTTCTCTATCAAATAGACTTTAATCACGGCTATTAAAGTTCCACTATATTTATCATTGTCAAAATGTCAGAACATCAGAGCTTCCTCGCAGCGAGTCGGAAATCTCCATTTATTTCGGTATATCACAACACTAAACTAGAAACGAGATAACGAATTCGAGTATTCATTGCCCGGCCCAGTTTTGGACGGCTGTCATATCTTCTGAAAACCTGAGGCAGCAATCCATTATGTAAATTAACAAGTATAAATTGCCAACACCAATTGGAAATGAAAAAAGAGAGCCGTTTTTAAGAAAGTTTGTCAAGCAAATATTTGTATTCTAAATAGTAAAAATCACTTAGACGTATTTTAAAGAATTAGAAACGTCTAAAGTCTAGTAACCAATAAATATATAAAGACAAATCACATAGATCATCCAGATATGTAACAGTTGCAACTATTACTACTACTTTTCTACCAGCTATCTAAACGATATCGATCATATTAGATGACACAGCTAAATGCTAACAATATATATTTGTGCCCTTACAGGCTTTCGCTCTCTGATACCAAACAGACTCCAATATCCCCGGCCAGTCGTTCAAGATCCAATCTTACTGGAAAGCTGTTCAGGCAAGATTGGCTTAATTTTCTGACCTAATAAATAAGCCATCCAAGAATTCTGCAGTGGAAACCTAACAGCGTCTCGACTTTAAAATTTTCACGAATGTGTTTCGTCGGAAAATTATTTCGAATGCTGCACGGAAATGTTTTGTGTGTGAAATTGTATGTGTACAGCTGACAATAGGGTAGTGGCTTTAGTTGGAAAATAGCACAGTATGTTTCGAAATGCGAATTTATTTAGCCTTATTTTTTTAATAAATTTATTATATATATTCAAGATGATATTTTTGAGGCCCAGTTCGTCGTGAGTTCAGAGTTGACAAGCTAAGTGAAGAAAAAATGTATTGACGTACCAATACGAGACTTCACAGTGTCTAACAAGATAGATAGCTAGATGGGTCGACGATGTTAAGAGTATTGCTGGCAACAACTGGAGTAGGATGGCCCAGAACCAAGAAGGTTGGCGCAGACAGAAGGAGGCTTATACCCAGCAGTGGGTCACGAAAGGCATGATGATGATGTCTAACAAGATGCGTGCATTTTGAAAAAGCTTCATTGATAAAATATTTTGCCCGAATCCCTTACTAGAGGCCCGGAAATTGCCGCGAGAGCGCGACATTGTCTACGCCGGATTATTGTCAATTCGGCACGTCATTTCCGCTTTACGAAAACATCCGGTAATTATTCGGAAATTGTCAAATGTAATAGAGAGAGGGTTGTTAAAATGAATTCACCGCTGAATTCCAAGGAGATTAACGGACAATTCATCATTTGCCTTACTCTTCAATTATGTTAATTTTATTATAACTTGTTAAGCTCTACTCTGAAAACAAAGATCTTTGTTTTATATGATTAAGCTAATACAAAGCCTCAATGATGGGGCTCTGTATTAATGAGATAAATATTAGAGGTATGGGGAATTACAAAAACCACTCTACTTGGCCAAGATAATTAAAAGTGGTTACCTCATTTTTTATTCGAGATGACATTGTTGTTTTTTTAAAGAAATCTCTCTACCTATATAAATTAGGTTTGATTTATGTTGTTTTTGATATTTTACCTAGGAAAGTAAATTAATTCTTTTTATATTTCAAATATAAAGATTCTTAAGCCGTGTCAGCGGACACGGCTTTACGTGTCCACTGCGCCAAATTTTTTTGTTAAGAATTTTTGTTGCGACTTTTGTGCAATTTCAGAAGTCATTTAAATCTACAAGTTTGTTTTTCCCGTTAACATTACAGATTAATTGAGCACATCGGGGGACTTTACAAATAGGTACCGTTTACCAATGCACATGCAATGAAAAGCTGTCAGGTCGCGAGCGGCACTACCACAGCCAAATGAAATCGGTCTGATGTCAGCGTTGTGCCGACCACACGATCAATTATCCTATTGTGGAATTCATAATGTAGGTAATTACTCGTATCGCACATTAAGCCACCCAAATTCATTGCCAATTGGCCTCTATTACCGCAGCCATAGAGGTCCATGCCGGGTTACCTGTCATGGACTGTGCTATTACATCACTTCTGTAATCGAGACTGATTGTCCGCGCGAATCCAACGGGCGCCTATTGTTTGAGGCACGCCCTTGAAATGCAGATAATTAAAGTTTTCGATGAAAATATTAAATAGTAAAAACTGGAAAAATATTCTCGTACTAAGGAAAACAAACTGGTATTCATACTTCCATACTTCTAAAGCTTTAACTGCTAAACCGGTTGACCGATTTTGAAATAGGCTACTTTTTTTTCATTAACCCCTAAGGAGCTCTAGGGGGGGGGGGAAAGTTTGTATGAAAATGTTGTATGTTGCGGGCGAAGCCACGGGACAATATATCTTCGGTAAAAATTTAGTGTGCGACAACATTTACGTATACTGTGCTGTAGTAAATCTTTAGTGAATATTGGACAAGGTATACGCTCCACCGAACTACTGAGACTAGAGTGTGGTGCAAATGGGCGACTTTATAATTTTGTATATATATAGGGCCTAATACCTGATTCAAATCATTACAAAAACAAAACGCGCATAAAAATCGCTCGGAAATTCTGCCTAATAATAATTACCACAATTTTTAAATACGAAATGTGAAAACATGGTATATAAAGTGGGTCGGCGGACTTAAGACCTCTGAAAAACGAGGCAACATTATTTATTCGTGGGGCCTCTTTAGGTTTTAATTCGGATTTATGTATGTACATTAAAGAAAGAGGCTTATATCCCGCCCTGTGACATGAAAGGTCTTGTGTGCCAGCACCTTTATTTTTTTCAATTTTCCGTGTTGGCAATTTCAATTTATAATTTATATTTCTGTTATTTTTACTTTCCTTGGTCGAAATGAACGTTGAAATTGTTTGTGTTGGCAAGGTATGATAGGTATAGGTACAAATCTGTTACAATTTTTATTTATCTGATGTAAAAATTAAATTGAATATGCCAAATAATAGATGGTAATAAATTAATAAAAATAATAAAAAATAATAAGCTGCGTCCTGAGGCTCCGATCTCGTAGGAATTTCGGCATAAAACCTATGAGCTATTCCTTTTTTTTTCCTAAGAGCTTTACCCGTGTCAGATTATTGAAATCCGACGAAACAATGCAATCTTTCGCATATACGTGGGACGCACTATAAGTTTCCGGAATGAATATGAAAAAATACTATTAAAGGTGCAAAATTAATTTATTGTTTTTCAAAATAATCTCCCTTGGCGTCTATGCACTTTTTCATTCGATGAAACCAGTTTTGAAAACTTTTGTGCCACTCCTCTGTGGTGACCTCTGAAACGTGTTTTTCATACTCATCGACAGACTCTTCTGGTGATGAAAATCGTTGACCGCGTAATTGGTTCTTAATTTTTGGGAACAGAAAAAAGTCACAAGGTGCCAGGTCGGGACTGTATGCAGGATGACTCATGAGTTCTACATTTTTCGCCTTCAAAAAGTCGTTTGTCTGTCTGGCCGTGTGAGAACTAGCATTGTCGTGGTGCAGGATGATACGGCGTTTACGGTTATTTTTACGGAGTTCGTCAATAACTTCCGGCAAACAAATGGTCGTGTACCAGTCACTATTCACTGTACGACGATTCTCTAAAGCAACAGTAGCCACGTGTCCAGTTTTATTAAAAAAAGAAGCAATCATCTGCTTAGATGCACTTTTCACGCGCGCCACTTTGGTTGGTTTCGGCTCAAGTTGGTTTCGGCTCATCTTGAAAGACCCATACGCTTGACTGCTGCTTTGTTTTGGGATCGTAGCAATAAATCCATGTTTCGTCATCTGTTACTATGTCCCACACCAAATTTGATGCACCTTCGTTGAATCTGGTAAGCATGGCACTGCACCAAGTGACGCGGTCCGTTTTTTGAGCCTCGGTCAAATTGTGTGGGATCCACCGCGAGCACAGCTTTCTCACACCCAAATGTTTGTGTAGGATTAATTGTATTTGACTCATGCCTATTTCTAAGGATGCGCGAATTTCATGGTAGGTCACATGCCTGTCTGTTTCAATCATACGGCGCACAGTATTGATGTTTTTGTTGGTCACAGCGGTGGACGGCCGACCATCGCGAGATTCGTCACTGAGATTGATACGACCACGCTTGAATTCTACAAACCAGCTATAAACAGTTGTCTTGCATGGTGTTTTATTGCCAAAAGCTGTTTCAAGCCGAGCGATGCTCTGTTGAGCTGTCAAATTACACTTAAAATCGTAGAAAATCATAATACGAAAATTTTCCCGAGTTAAATCCATGTTGATGCAGACACACAATGGCACCACAAGGTAAAAACAAAAGACAGATGAAACAAACTGCATTCTACAGCCAAAGAGTTCTATTTTCAAATGTTGAAATACATTTTTAAATATTGTTTATGTAAATGGCCAGTTCCGGAAACTTACAGTGCGCCCTATGTATACATAGTTTTAGTTGGATATTGTTTGTGGTCTTTAAAGTTTTTTCTTATGATTATGCATTTATAAATGGTGTAAACTATGATGGTGCAGGTCAATGGTGCATACGGTAAGACGGGTAATTATCTATGCCCGTCAACATCTGTATTATTGTGTCTATATATATATAGTATATACTATAGTATGTACTATATATATAGACATATAATATAAGATAGCTGTAAGCCTTTACTTATTTGTTAGTTTTTAGAAAAGCTGACAAGCAATATCTCTAGAATCCATACGATGAAATCCGGAAAGAGTTTGTATGCAGTCACTCTTTTGTGATGCGACGCGACGTTATTGCCAGCACAATGTTTGCAGCGAATCGTACATAGGTGCACGTCGGACACATGTCTATCAATATTCTATGTGAAGGTGAGATTGCCTATATTACTTTTATTCATTTTGTTCACGTGAGATACGATTAACAAATAAAAATGGCTTTAATTTTTAAAAAGTGTAATCTCATCCCATGTACAGTACTATAAATATACCCCGATAAATTTGCGCCAGTTTATGATAGTCTATTGTGGAGCACGCCAAACTTCTCGAACCGTTGCGGACGTTTAAATACAATGAAAACTTAATTTTGGTCACCGGGTCTGAAAAGTTAGTCGTCCTGCACCGCACTGTATTCCGCAAAAGATGAAACGTATACTTTAGGAATTTGTTGAGATAAATAGGTTGTTAGGTATTCGAAATAGTAGTACGTCAGTTTTATACCAAACCAAGTCAGATAATCCTTCGAACAACAAGGATTTTCGCGCGCGAAGTCCGTGTTGCTCTGCATATATCCTAATGAGTATTTATGTATGTGATTCTGTCTTCTCATGAAGGAGGGATATTCACACATTTTACAATGTGTGAACTTCATATATATAAAATTATGTCTTGAGATCTCGTAAATGATACCGCGTCAAATTTGGTGAAGGTTTTTGGTACGACAAATGAAGAACTAATAAAAAGGTAATGTCACCTTTTTGGGATAAAATACCTATGCTTGGTCTTACTTATACAATTATCTTGCCTTAGATCTATGCCTTAGCTTTTTAAGTAGGTATAAAGAAAAAGTCTCAACTATTCTCAAGTAAGGTGAAATTTCGAGACGAAAAATCGCTGGTGTCAAAACATTATTCAATCAATTTACCCAAAAGGATATCGAGCCGAAATCACGCAAATAACCGGAATAGAGAGAACGAACCCCAAACCGTTGGCTGCTTACTTAAAATCGCATGTATAATTTAAAAGGAGCGTAGATACCGCTCTTCCCGAGAGCTGATCGTTGGATCCACAGACCACCTACCCTACTTTTCCGATAAGGCGCATAAATAAAATGCCACATACTCGGTTTTTAACGTATCGAATAAAGATTACTTTTAATTAAACGATGCTTGTTATTGTTTCCGTCAGCAGTTATTTTGATCATTTATTAATAAATTGCCAATTTGTGATTTTTATTGCAAAGGTAAGTAATTTTTTCTGATAAGTTATGTAAACAAACATGAGGCAAAACGCAAGTATAAATTGCCTGGCAATATCAGCATTTTATTTTAAATCGCGTTTGTAAAATTGAGTTGCAAATACACGCACGGGCGATATTATAAAACTTGTACGAGTAATTCAATACTCAGTATTGTACTTTTGTTGAAAAAGGTGTCATAAAACTACAGCCGACAATTTTGAGCTTAAAATTTAACATGAGTACTCTCGTGTGTAAAGTAATTTATTGTAATTTCGATAGGTGCTGTGCTGCAAAATTCCGTTAGTTATACGTACTTTTTTTATTACTGTTGACCTGGACCCGACATCAAAGGATACTGCGAGTATTTACTTACCTTTTATTTTATTGTCTGATTACAGTTTATCCCGTTGACAGTAATTTACATTTTTTGTGTGATACTTTGCGTGTTTTATTTTCGTTCAGTTTGTGAGTAAAGACTGATTTATTTTTTCGATTCTTTGTTTTTTCTATATTTTATTTGAACACTGATATGTTACTTAAGGAGGAATTAGTAGCTTTGTAAGTCCGTACAAGTAGCTACTTATACTGTAGTTAAGCCTCTTGTTTGATTCCTCCACAGACTATGAACGTTTATTGCACACACTCCATTCATTTACATGGCATTCAGGGTCCATTGCTAGAGTGGTGTAATAATTATCTGAAAAATAGGTCAAACTGTGTCAAGGTCGATAATTGCTTCAGCGACTCCTATACAGCGGAAGAAGGCACAGCTCAAGGATCTGTGCTTGGACCGCTGCACTTCATTGGGTACGTGAATGACATGAATAATGTAATTAAACATGGAACATCCTATCAGTACGCTGATGACACGTGCATTATTGTTGCAGATCGTGACCCTAATTCTGCTTTGAAGAAGTTACAAGAAGATTTTGACAATCTGAATAAATGGTGTCATGACAACAAACTAGTTCTTAACGGTATCAAAACTAAATTGGTTCATATTCGATCAGCGTATGCTAGAAACAAAGCTGATATGAGTAACAGATTGTTCGCTCATGATCACTCATGTCTTCATTCTAAAAACCTGTCATGTCAGTGCCCTACTATTGAAAGTGTAGATAGACATACCTATTTGGGACTAGTTATTGACAACAGATTTAACTGGTTTCCTCATATAAACCTGGTGTGCGAGAAACTTCGAGCGTTCCTAGCTAATATGTACATAATTAACAATAGGATTCCTTTTCAAACTAAATTAATGCTTTATAATGCGCTTGCAGAATCGGTAGTAGGATATGGACTGTCAAGCTATGGCAGAACATTCAACAGTTATCTAAACTGTATTTACAAGCTTCAAGTTAGAATATTAAAAATGATCGTGCCAAAAAGTGGTAAACAAAAATATTATAACGACGAAGCCGGGCTATTTGGATATTGTAAAATACTTCCGATATATACAAAAACAAAATACAGCCTGTTAAAGGAGCAATTTTTCAATACTAGTATACAAAAAAACATTACACATAATATCAATACGCGACAAAAAACAAATAAAAAACTTTTGATCACTACGGCACGAAATACATATGGCGAAAGAACAACATCGTATCTAATTCCACGTTTCATTAATAATTTAGAATTATCTTTAACACAAAGTATCACACAAAAAAATATTAAGACTAAACTTAAATCGCATTTCTTGAACGGCCTGTAGATGACGCATTCAAAACCGGTCTTGCTTGCGGAGTGAGTGCGATGCGCTGTCCGCCAGTGGGAGTAGGATCAGTAGGTATACGAAAATAATGTTAACATTGCAAATGTTATTCTGTGAGTAATAATCTCATTTCAAACTGTCGAAAATACAGAAATAGAAAAATATACTAACAAATTTAGATGTAAGTACACAACTATTTTAAGTTCTAACGTAATTATAAGATTGAACGTAGATTAAGAATATGCTATCCGGACAAACCTTCGTGGTTTTTGGTTTGCATAAATTGTAAAATTGTTTTTTGTTTGAAAATAAATAAATTAAAAAAAAAAAAAAAAAAAAAAACATAATTTTGTATAAGATTATTATTAGGCTGTAATATTTCTGGAAGTATGTCTGTAATATGAGTAGAAAGGTGTATAACCTTTCTACTAAATAACCAAAAAATTATAACGACGGTGTGTTTATATGGATAACACCTAATGTAATAGGTATACCTGTAACTGTACTATACTTTATGGATGACCCGAAGCCAGTCGGCTACGGCGGAATAAACCACCATCATCATCATAAAATTTACGAGCGAGGCTCTTGTCGGTGGAGTTCCCTCCATTTTTACCTTTTTTCACTTCTTTAAACAACACGACGCTCATGTTCTCCTTTATTTGCCTCATATCCCCCCTTATTTGCATCTTCCTCTCTTTTTTATTTTTAAGTTAGTTGCTGTTTCTCTTCCCGCGCAGATTGTAAAAGTCAATCGAGGGAAACGGGCTTTAAACTAGGGATTCCTCCACTCATAGGCGATGGGCTAGCAACCTGTCATTATACCTGAATCTCCATTCCATCAGAGAGCCCACTATTCAGCTAAGCGTGGCCTTCGAATCTTACGACTCTTGGCTCTGTCTACCCCGTAAGAGATAAAGACGTGATTCTATGCATGTAAGATACTTTATGTATTTTTAAATTATTTTTGCATATTTAAAGTATTTTTGCATTGTATCCCTCTCACTCAAAAATTGCTCTTCAGTATTTATAAAATTGCTCTTCCACACGCGAAGGCGGTGGACTCGATGCTGTAATTCCAGACATAATGTAGTTTCACTCATCGTTCTGACTGCAGCTGCGATATTTCGACGCATGAATCGGCTTCCTTTGTCCGACGACATGGCCAATCGATGTTCAAGTATGCACTTAATTACTCGTTCATTTTAAGCTCTGTTTTATTTAAAATCTGAATTGTTGCTACTGTTGGTGCATAAATATATTGGTGGAACCAAAGCAGATAAAAGTATGTTATTTATCTAGTAACATCAGGTCAAGGCTGAAATTGTCCGAGATAATCCTAAATTGCCAAGTGTGTAATTTGGAATAGGTACATAGTGTAATAGATTCAAGAAGTACCTAAATAGGTATACTTAAGGGGTTTAGTGGACAAATAATTATTTATTATGGGTCGTGAACTCGAAGGTGGATAGCATAAGAATTTATTTTTCAAAAGATCCGAAAAAAAATTTTGATAAATGATTCAGAGTACCTATCTGAATATAAAATTTGATAACTCATTAAAATTTTCAGTTATGATGCTCAAATTTAGTGAAAATTATTTCCTAATTCCCATTAATTCGATGATATCGTTCGTTATCGTTTTTAATTTTAGTACATTGATCATAAAGTTGGGAGGGTAGTTAAACCGTATACTCAGTTGACAGACATGAGTGATAATTATATTAAAGTAAAATTAAATTTTATCTGTGGTGTTCTTGTCTGTAAAGACCTTTATCGTCGGCTGGCCTTAAATAATTTTTAATCTTGTTTTAAGACCTCCGAAGACATAAAAACAAAATATCCCCGGTAATATTGAAAAATATTTCCTAGATTGGCAATGTAGTTAGGATGGCTGATAAGACGTGGGCCCGCATATTTTTGCCTGTTTTCAATTCGATCCGCATTATCTTGGTGGTGTTTGTTATCAAACAATTTCTTGGTTATGATGTTGCGGTCCCGCGGTTCGAACTCTGTTTATTATTTGGAGAAAACACGATTATTATCTTCCATTAGACGCTTTGGAATTTATGAGGCATTTTAAATATTCTTACCTTAAAAATCATTTAGTTAATCAGAATATCAATTTAATTTCTCACGTATTTCTAAACATAAAATTAGAAAGTCGATGATGAAAGTAATCTGCAACTTTGACCGATCCATGGCTAAATCGCACATTTGGCTGATGGTCGGTGATCATTTTCACTGTTCTCAACAACGAGTTTTTTTATACTGAATAGTTCACACTTGAGACCATTGCTAAGTAGTATCCTATTGCTAGCTAGTATTGTAAAATACTCGTGCACTAGATTATTTTGCAATACTACCTAGCACCATGAATGAAAGGAACCACAAAAGCTATCATTAAATCTGCTCCAATCACAGGTTGCAAGATATCAAGTTAACAGTATGGGATTAGCTAGTTAGCTAGTAACAAGTGTGGTTTTTGCAGAGTAGATTAAATCAAATCCTTTATTGTTTTGAGATTTCGATTTATATCTAGCGTAAATTTTATACATTAATATAAACGCTCCGACATTGTGTAGATTGGGTGACCTGTCTCCAAAATACAACCATGCAGCTTGTCACATTTTTCATACCAATGATGATTGTAATTTTACAATTTTACAGTTCATTGCTGCACAATTTGGGGTTCTTTTCGACACAACTTTAACAACTTATTACGGGTGCAATATCTAATTCGCACCAAATAATAAGTGCCAGCATCTCGATCGACTGACTGCATGCCAGTATCTACAATTATATAAATCTGTCTTATCGAAGGCCTGAAACTAAAATCGATTGCATACCTGTGTGTACAAATGGTTAATCTGAAGTCGTAACACCACTTAAACCATCGTTATAAGGTCCAGTTACGTCGATGCGATCGATACGAGATGCTCGCCCAAGCACGAATAGTCTCCGATCCGATCAGACCTAGTTTATTAATGAGATTGCTTTAATGATTAATATTTCTGCCCTTAATAATTCTACTTTAATTTTCTTCGGCTAAATAAACAGTGATTTAATTGCAGCACTGCTCAAAGCAGAATTAGAGACAGATATTTCAAGTATCATGTATTGTATGAGTATATAAATGCGAGAGAGGTTGGTTATTTGTTTGTTTGCTACCTTTTCAGTACTCAACCAATCTTCCTGAAATTGCTCTTTTATTTGAGAATAAATATCTATTTGTATTACATAGCTATCTAATTAAATATTTTCTAATTCGACTAATGGTAATCAAACTGTACCTTTACAGTGCTTGTTAATCTGTAAATCCTTTAATGGACGCGCGCAAATGTCTAAAAGGTGTAAACTGTTTCGGACTTACAGCTATAGATCAATTAGTTATTCCATTACTGGAAACGGGCGTAAAATTAGTTAAAATTGTTCAAAGTGCGATGTAAACGTAATCGGCTTAACCCTAAAATCTGTTAGCATAACTCGTTGCTTATTTGATAACCGAGTGTAAAGTAAATATAAGTAAAATATATTTAGAAAATATCTACTATATTTTATTTATATTTAGACCTTTATCAGTTCTTGTTATTTATTCTTGCCTTGTTTATTTTTGTTATTTATTTTTGTTTTAAATAAACGCATGCTTAAATAAAATACATAGAAAATGAAATTATAATAATTTATTGTGTTGTGGCTTAAATTATTTAAGCCTTTATATTGTTCATTTCATCATTTCACAACTTTGCAATAATAATTTGATCAAACAAAGGACCTTACCAGTTGTTAGATAGTTATTTAACATAACCCGTGATTCGGACAAATCCCAAAGGAATTTGATCAAATCACAGTTTCTATCATTTTTCAGGCATATTAAAAAAAACAAAGCCATTTGAAAAATTTCATTCACATTTTTGGAAAAGGTGATTTTGATATTTGTTCATTATGAAATCTAAGATTTGTTCATAACAGACCGTAGTGGTGGTTTACAGGTACATTGATGAGGAATGCAACGGCGAATTACGGGGCTCAAATAGTTCGGTCATGTTCTTTTATGGAAATAAGCTTATTTGAATTTGATCACATGCATAAACTATATAGGAGGCTTACTTAAATGTCGGTAAAGTGTATAAATTGAGAAAGTTTGTTTGGGTAGGACCCTCGCTTGTAAGGCTTCATATACACCTGGAGGTTAATTGTTTTAATAATATTGCATATCTATACATTATCTGAATTTTAATTCTTATATTTAAGAAAAGATAATGTCTGTTGTGATAGTTATATATAGAGAAATAGGCAGAAGAGTACCTTAATAAGATTTGTCATAAAGTGTAAAAAGTTTGGTACATATTAAATACTAAAATACCTAATTCTGATTTCACCTTTGTTTCCGCGGTGTTTTTGACAACAAAGTGATAGGTTCTGTTTTTGAATAGTGAGGGAAAGAACCCTAAAAAGACCAATTTTATAGACTTATTGGAAACTACCGCCAAAAAAATGTAAAACTGTGAGTTGAAATCTATTTTGATTGGTTCCAGTCCGTGCCTTCCTTCATTCGTATGCAGCTGATTTAAAATTCATACATTCTAGCTTCCAATCGCTCTAGTGGATATTTATATTCAGTTGCGCCTAGTTTCAGGACTAGATTGAAATTTTTACGATAATGATTATTTAAAAACAAAATCTATTAATTGTGAGACCATACCCAGTAATATATGTATGTATTAGTTTTAAAAAAAAATTAGATTTTTTTTTTTTTTCCGTACTCGGAAATCTATGCTTCCTCTCAATAGGACGTTTTTTGACATGTCGAAAATTATACTATATATTTACATACCGTGTGTATATGTTAATGTAAAAGCTCGAACTACTACTTTTTACATAATAACAATCAAGTTAAGATTGTTGCTACATAATAAATATCGAAAAACTAAGAAGAATTGTCTAAATGAGTTTAAAAAAATTATATGATCCAAACACACAGATTATATAAAACGTCATAACATATACCTAAATTATTACTATGAGAGGAAATTGCGAGAGTCAAATCACTGAAGTATTTTCACACAGCAAAAGTATATATTCTTCATCCGATGAAATCTTCTTCATCATCGTCAGCCTACCATGACCTACTGCTGGGTATAAGCCTCCTTTTGTCTACGCCAACCTTCTCTATCCTGGGGCATTGCAATCCAGTTATCCGATGAAATGCAAGGACCATTTCCCCAGCCTTTACATATATCGTGCTCGTAAGAAGCAATGATGGCGCTGCGTAGAGCCACAGAATTAAAATAAGTACTACGTACAGAAAGGAAACTCCCTGCCCCTCCCGCAGTATGGCACCCCCCCGCACTTCTCCCTCGTTCTTGTGTGTTTTGGAACGCTATGACTATGAAAACGCACATATTGACGTGTTACTGACGTGTTCACGGATACGGGTATACAGTTTCATTTGTAGTAGTTGTAGTAGTAGTAGGTATATTTGACGCTCCGGTTATATGAAGCGCCCGCCCTGTGGTAGAGCTGCACGGCTGTGCGTTGTGTGATTCAGTTAGCGATGTGCCGCCGTGAAATTTTCTGTTTCCGAAAATTTCTTCCCTTGAAAATTTCCGAAAATTTTCAGAAATTTCTCGGTTTTATATCAGTGTATGACAACTGTTTAGACAGAATACCTACAAATTGTATATGTTGGGATCTTTATCATTTCAACAAAAAAATCTTTATTAATATAAAATACTAATCAACCCGAAATTCTTACGGGGGTGAAGCCTTGAGGGGGTGAGTCAATCTAAGAGTTAAAATATTCTGAACCTACTGTCAGATTGTACTCAGAGGAACCCCTTTCACATCACGGCGTGTGAAGGCGGAACTGATAACGCTTTATGTCCTCAACAGTTGTTTTAGGCCCTGTTTTACATAATGATACGGTATAATACACAAATTTAGGATTATAAGTCTCAAAACGAGCTCGCAACCACCCCGTTAAACCTGTTTCGGATTGGAGATGAAAAATTTGTATTGCGGCTATTAGGAACATTATTTAAGCGGTTAATGGGAATGGGGTTCTTGAGGGTAAGCATTAAAGGTGTTTTTATGTTCTAAAAAGGATAAATAAAGAAAATTTAGACATTTACTAATGTTGAAACTCAGTTTTATGTCCAATTTTTAGTTTCTCGCGTAAGTTTGGCTTTATAGCTAGACCATAAAACTGAGATGTGACATGCGTTCATGTCTAACTTGATTATGAGTTTTTAAGCATAAAATAACTGACCTCATATTTTGTTGATGTTTCATCAATAAAGTAGCAAGTTTTGCTGTTGTTATGTCATCTCATAATTTAAAACAAAATTTCATGTTCATTAATAAGATCATAATTTTACCTTTTACAAACAAAAATAAAAGCATTTAAGTACTCATCTAAGTTGTAGTGTAGAATGTTTTTTACTATATGTATTTTGATATATTCAAATGAAAATAAAACGTGGCATTTGCAAGTTAAACCACGTTACATACAATCGTCATCCCCTATGTAAGGGACATGAGGGATGACTTTTATTTTTTTTTAATTAGGATAGAAATTTGTAAAGATTAAGCTTGGAAATAAACAGTTGATATGACATGCACCGCGTGGCCGAGACTGATAACGGAGGCGTGACGCCGAATATGTTAGCGGCTCTCAGGCGATCTTCCTACTTCATCCAGCGCTCTAATGATTTGTACACAGTTTTATTAATAGTATTCAATATTTCTAGACTTTAATCTATAGTTCTTGAAGCGCAGTCTACGGTTAGGCAGCGAGTAGATTGTTTGCCAAGAGAGCAAATAACTACCTATTTTAAGGCGAGGATTTTTTGAATCCAGAGTGAAGCGAAATGGTGGAGGGGTTTATTTCACTTTGGTCACCTAGGTGATACCCTAAGTTTTCAAATTCCACTTTTTTGTGTCCTGAAATCACCTACGGGCATCATCTGAGTGATATTGCTTGGGTTATCCAATTCCAGTTTTCAAGTGTCCGCCAATCACCTGGGAGACGGCCTGGGTGATATTACGTGGGTTATCAAATTCCACATTTTTGGTTTCCTGAAATCACCCGCTTGAAAATCACCTGGAAAACCAAAATCCACAATTTTAAACTGAACCTACGCGAGCTGCAAATTGGCGACAACCGGCGGGTGCTTGAGCGGGACCGGGGACGCTGGCGTGCTCTTGTGTTGGAGGCCAAGACTCACTTTGGGTCACTGAGCCCGGATAGTAAGTAAGTAAGTAAGTAAGAGTAGAGCGAGGGATTTTAAAATAGAATCCTGAGCGCAATTATTCAAGCTTCAAGCTAAAAATTAGTCTTGCTCCCGAGGTGGACACTCTACTTTTTATCATTTCTATGAGAAAATAAGTGTGCATCTTATGAAATGCCAAAAACACATTTTCTGAAAAAATTTTGATCCTCTTGCATTTTTCCAAAGGATGAATTTGTCTATGCTTTCAAATATTGATATAGGTAACACTGGTTTTTGTTAAATTTTTAGCGTTCTCTGGAGTCTTTCATCACTTTCAAATTACTATTTGCGGTAGACATTATTTTTAAGTATGTGTTTTTTTAAATCCGATAAAACGCTTAAAGACAGGTCTTATTAGAAAAGTAAAGAGACGTTTTGAGGAAGGAAAATTAAATAACCGAGTAACATTTAGAGAAAGAGATTCTTATTAAAAAGCTAATTTATAAGCTGTTTTTTTTAAGTAGCTCTGTATAAAATCACACACACATAATATTAACAAAAGTCACTGCAATATTCTTCTTGATTGTTGTTATTCAAAGATATATTTTAAGTAGCCTTCAGCTAACTACAATTAAGTAAATATTGAGTCTGGCCAAGATTGAAATTGCATTTACGCTGCCTTTTAGTTACGTATTTGTTCAATATAAACTATTTTGTTCTATGCAAATGGGCTTAAAAATATTTGCCGTATGTGTAATTGGGTCATCTGATCATGTCGACAGCAGTGGCTTAGTACTTGGAGGAAGTTGAGTATTGATGTTGTAGGAGACGAAGTTATAAGCCAGACATTTCACATACCTACCCGTATAGTAGCTACTGTAAGTTTGCCATCATAGTCAATTTAGCATCAAAAAAAAAAAAAGAGAAGACTATTTTGAACTAATTAGCTTTAAATTATTATCTTGCTTCTTAGAGTTTATGGATTATTCTTCATTAAAGATTCGACTGTTTTGTATATAGAGACTGGTGTACCTAATGATAAATGCACATAAATTATAACACCTGTTAATGATAAGATCGTTATAATTTACCATTTCTGTGATTTATCATAATACTTACCTAGACTAATTGAAGATTATTTACATCAACATGAATAAATAGTTTTATTACAAAATTATTGTTTGAAAAAATCTCAAATACTTAAATTATTGTTGACTTTACTTTGAAAGTAATAATAATTTGGGCCGAACTGAGAATTTTTAGGAATGTGGGCCGAAATTTCGGGCCATACGAGGAATAAATCGGGTAAGCATACATCAAATTCATAATTTTAAAAATAACTGTTAGTTTTATTTTAGTAGGTACGTCGAAAACAATATGTTGTAAAGTTGTTTGTTTCACCAATATTATCCGTTACTTCATAATCTTACTCTTGTAATAGGATATTTGTATCGTCAAAGCTCTTCAGCTACGATAGAACGACCCTTTTGAAACACCTACTCATTATGTACTGCCCAATTAAAAAGATATCTTTTGTTCTAATTACAAGGGGGCTTCAAATAAAACATGATTAAGTAAATAGGTAATAATTATCCGCCAGTTAGCTCCGAGATTTATTAAAATTGAGCAATTAATATGGTTATTTTGTTTGTTTAATTACTGACTTAATTTTATTAAAAGGTTTTACTTAAATTACAAGTTGTAGATTATTATAAAATTCATTTCTGTGATTATAAAAGAGTAAATTTAATATACGTTTACAAAAGTTAAGTAAAATCTTTAACGACCGTTCAATAAAATGGTAAAAAGAAGATTTTCATTTTACTTAGATGTACTTAAGGTGACTCTTTAGACTTTATATAGGTATATACCATAATAATATAGCTGAAGTGTGAATCAGCGCACAAACTCAACAACTTTTATAGGAAACCTACGATGTTTTAAATAAATACTTTACATTTATGTATGTTAATAAGCTGATCACTCGATTTTCATGTGGAAAATAAGATCCATGAACCAAACTTGCTATGAAAATTTTCATGATGACAAAGTGAACTTACACCTAGTGTTTATGATAGAACGACCCTTTAAAACACTTAATATTTTCATACATACATACATAGAATCACGTCTTTATCCCTTACCTAGACAGAGCCGAGAGTCGTGAACTTAATAGTGGGCTCTCTGATAGATTGGATATTCAGATAGATTGGATATTCAGATATAATGACACGCTGCTAGCCCATCGCCTATGAGTGGAAGAATCCCCAGTTTAAAGCCCTTTCCCTCGATTAACTTTTACAATCTGCGCGGGAAGAGAAGCAGCTGAGCTGGCACATTATATGTTTAGTATTTTCATAATATAAAAATAAACGTTACAGTTTTGAATACCCGAAATTATAACCATAAGTTTCTGTTGCTAATAGTTTACTATTTAAGTTCCTAAATAAAATAAAAAAATCAAATACCTACCCAAAAAGAACGATCGTTTTTGTATATCTATGCATTGCATTGAAAATTAGTAAGTATAACGGTGCCCGCGACTTCATTCGCGTGGACCTATTATATATTTATATATATAATAGGTATATATCGTTATCATAATAGATAAATTTTGTGAACGATTTAATGAAAAAAGAAAAAAACTGGCACCAATATCGGACGCAGCCGTATAACACAGCCCACATAAATTAGTTCCCAAAAAAGAATGTCCACATAAAGTGAGATATGGGCAATATAAATGGCATGATGAACGCTGGACGAGAGTTGCGCGGTCAATATTGATACGCCTTTACGACCCATTTGCGTTTGCCTGCCGCGGCCGCGCCGTTACCCACTGTCCTAAGTGAGCGTCATAAGCGGCAAGGCAGCTCGGCGTAACGCGATGCATAACCTGGCGTCCTGCGTGAGCTGCAAATGCGAGAAAGCAGCGTGACGCCCGCGCTATGTGTAAATGTCAAATGTATGGAGACTTGTAGCCTATGTTGGTGGGATTGTCGCCAATATTACCTATAAGCACGGCATCGTATCGGCATTTACAGTTCACATAGGACGCTTGGTAAATATCAAATGTCTGTATGACATTATACAATGTGGCCCGTCATCAGTGTCGGAGCCTTTAATGGTATGTTATATGGCATTTTTTATGGAAAAATCACCACTAAAAACTTTTTTTTTATTTTTTAACTTTTGTTTTAAAATAAATAATTAACATTTTAATGGGCAATTTTATCCTCAAGAAGCTATAATAATTCAAAAATAAAATAAAAAAATACACAAAAATATTTTTTTTTTTTGCTTTTACGGTTTTTCTTTTTTTTGTCTTTCATATTGAAACATCTTTCTCATTTTATTGTTGTCTACATGATTAGCTTTTAAATGAGACCTATTTTATGTCGATAGAACTTTTACACGAGTAGTTACGATTGAATTAGTATAAGAGCCCGAAAAAAAAAAACAAAATGGCTGCCATTTTACTACAGTAGAAGAAAAAAGTTTTGGGTGGTGATATGTTCATAAAAAATGCCATATTACATACCATTAAAGGCTCCGACACTGATGACGGGACACATTGTATACTTGTGGCCTATTATTTATTTAAGGCCTATGATTTCGGCTTTAGCGCGTGTAATATTGCCTTGTAGCACAGCATAGCATTCTGTTGCGCACCGTTCTGTCGCTCACATAGAATGCTGGGTCAGGAATTCCGCTCCACTGCCGATTAAAATTTACCGTAGACGGGTTTGTGCTATCCTTACTTGTTTATACGGTCTGGATGGGTAAGGAAAACTGAAATACATGCATGACTGGGTATACTACTTAATGAGAATTATCGTTTTTCGGATCACTGTCTGTCCTCACTCGCCAGTAGCTCCATCTACCGGCTTTTATCAAAAACTAAAAACATTAAAAAAAAAATTCTCTAATGATCTAAAATCTTTTTTACTTTCGAATAATTATTACTCCGTAAAGGAATACCTTGACATGCAATTTAATTGAAATTATTATATTGTAAGAATTTAACTTTAAGATTTATTAAACAATGAAATTGTTCAATGTATTGTATCTAATTTTAAATGTAATTGAAATTGTTTAATGTAAAGTATTATATTCTTTATCTGTTATTAATGTAATTATCCACATTTGCAATACTCGCTGTGTTGCTATGATGAGAACATCAGTTATACATAACACCTGTTGTATTTATGACTTATAGTTGGCAAATAAATGTTTGAATCTTTGTTCATAGAGCTAATGAGGGATTTTCCGAGACTTCATAGATTGCGCTTAAGTAAAAGCGAGAGAAAAAGTTCCATACAAAAAGCAAAATTTCATGTAAAAAAAATAAAATTTAGTAGAAAAACATCTAAAAAGTATCAATATTGTGATTAGTGCAACTGTCAAACTGTTAGGTGATTTTTTTTCTACCTCTGGCTGCCAATAAAAAGCGCACAATTTAGATACAGAGCCATTATTACAACTCGGCTTTCAATAAAACTCCATCTGTTGAGATTTTTTATACTGATTTTTTTTTCTTAATTAGCTGTCAGAAAAATCGCTCATTGGACGAACCTCTATGGCTTTTGTACTTGTCATTCAAGAAATAACTTGTTATATTTTTTTACTAATCGCGTTGACAATTCCGATGGTTCAGTTGTAAAAATATTTGAAGCCTGCGCTGATTGCGCAATGTCGACCGATTCAATCATTTTTATTCTGCAGTTCCGAACCTTTTTGTGTTCATCTGACGCCTGTGCCTCGTCTTTTTTGCTGACTATTGTCAGTTTACGTCAGTCTACACTACTTTTTAATTTTTCATCTTTCCAAAACCGAAAAACCCATTTTTCGCTCGTGAATTTATGCGTTATGCACGTAGCAAAACGTCACTTTCACAAAATGACCCTTTCGGAAGCTTATGGCCATTAGAGAATAGTGGCCATTTAACAAATGTCTGGTTGCCCGAAAGAGAGGTACTAAAGGAAAGAACAGACTGCCACGGCGTAGGTGTCAACTAATAAAATGAATTGAAATGCCTGGTCGATCAAGATCAGCGGCGGGACGCAGTCGCTCGCTCACCGCTCAGCGATAAATCAACTCGACGCTTTTATGTATAAAAAAAGAAAAAAGACCGGAAAAGTCGTTGATTTGTTTCCAAACTATATTCGAACGGCTCCCAAGCTTCGATACTTTAATAAAAATCTTTCTGTGGAATTGAAATTTCACATTTCGTCGCACTGTGCTCTGTAGGGCCGGAGTAGGACTGCCGGCAAAAATGGATAACTGCGAAACTTTTCACGTTCCCTGCTTTAATTAGGTAGAAAATGCATCGTTAGCGAAGATGTGGAAATAAAGCGTTTGCTATTTAAGGCTATTTACAAAGGACTTGTGGTATGAGTCTTTGATCTTTTTGTACTTCAATTAGGTCGGTTTTATATAAGTAATAATAACTGCAATAAAAAGCATAATTACCTACATTATCTTTTTTAACCTGTTTTATACCTTCTTACTTTTAATACATTCTGATATAATTTCAAATTTTCGAAATGATATAGTAATAACAAATGATATAATAAATTCAATCGAATATCCTTCCTTGTAAAAAATAATAAACACAATTGATACTTGTGTAACAAAATTTATTTTTGCTAAAGTGCTGATTTTTAGTAAACTTTGACGCACCATAGCTTTCAAACTATTACTCATATCAAAATAAATGTAAGAACTTATTTGTGGGTAATTTATTGATAAATAATGTAGCCTTTGATCATTTTGTCCTAACTTGTATAGTTTTCCTAAGAATTCAGAAAATTTGTAAAACGAAACACGTTTCAAGTAGGGACGCCGAATGCGGGGGGAGGGGGAGGGTAGTGTTTTTTAATGTACTTACTCATACATAGGCATAACACAGATACAAAAAAGCATGATAAATAATTTTGCCATATTTTCCATACATTGAAATCTAGAATGAATATACTATGATGATAAGTTTGGAAGTTAAATCTAAAATGACATGTTGGAAACCCGATCTAGAGACATCCATCAATGTCGAGTGAGAGAAGCAAGCACAGTTCCAAGCCAAGATTAGCACTTAGAGTAAATTTTACGATCGAGCTAAAATAATTTGAAAATAAGTGCGCCACAATTAATCTTAATAGATGAAAGAAATGTTCTTAGATAACTTTAATAATTGAATTTCTAAGAAAAACCAAGGATTACTGTATGTCAAAATAATACGTAAGTTTCAGAAAGATTTACCATAAAAAATATTATATAATGTGGCGTAACTTTAAAATTGTCTTTATTCAGATAAATTGAAACGGACCTCTACCTGTTGGGAGAAAAATGAAAAAAGTTTGTTCCCTCCAATTATATTTGGGACCTTTTTCGATATAAAATTTAATTTTTAGCTTTTCGCAGTCTGTTCTCGGGACCGTCTTACTTTTCGCCAGGATACTTTTCGGAGAAACGAAATCCAATAAATCGTTTAGAGGCATATTAGCCCATTTCCAAAATTAGGTTCCGTAACATCTGACAATGTTTAGCGGTTTTATTAAAATTAAATTTTTGATATTGTTGAATTGGTACTACAAATTTTCTAGTAAAAAGGACTTCCGCGCGCGGAACTGAAGTCCGTGTAGCTCTATATACTACAATTTATGTCAATTAAGTTACTTAATTGTAAGTAGATATCTTACAAAATAGGCTCATTAGGCCTTTGGCCACCTTCGAGACCAGAGTTTGTAAAGAAAAATATTTCTTCAACCAAAACCAGACAAAGCGTAACAATTTATATATAGTTTAATTAAAGTTATTAAAAGAGAAACTACTGGCCATTATTCCATAAGTTCGTAATTTTTATGCATTTACCATCTATTAATTAAAATTATCGCCAACAATAAATTGAGTCTACAAAGTGAACTTAATGAACTATGCAATCTTGAGAAATGGTATAAGAGCTGGAGGCAAGACTCAGAACTTCCTTACAAAGGACGGGAATGCAGCTGCTCGTGCGCTTTCTCAACATTCAGTTACGTAGAACTTCTTGATCGTGGTAGCTCTATTATAATCAATATCAATATATGTAGTGATATTAAACAAAGTCCCTAACCGTGTTCGACTGTTCGTCTATCCCTTTGTCACTTCATGACATTTTTTGCCAATTACGAGAATTGTAATATCTTTGTATTTGTGAGCTTTTTCGACATGGTAATATTACCTTCCCGCTTTATATGTGGGTTACCAGTCACCTTGCTTTTAAAGTTTCATCTTGCTGTTTCCAATCAGATCTTATGCCGTGGGTTTAAAATAAATCTAAAACTTAGGTATTTGAAAGAAAACGTATTTGAAGACGTGCACCTATCATTTAAACTCCTGCTTGAATGATAGGATTTGGGCTTTGCTCGGTTTATCACAAGCCTTCTCCAATTAAACAGATCTTTGTGTGAAATTCATACTCATAATGTACTGAGTTATCTGCATGTGAGTGCAATAAAATTATTTCTTCAGTAGCTGAACATATAAATTGTCACGTATTAAAAGTTGCGATCATATAGTCGGTATATTGTATTTTGAAGAGATTTAACGAGCAAGAAACGTAAACAAGACAGTTGCATAGAGAGAGAATTCAGAAATGATGTGACATGCAAGTTTCGTCGCATCTCCAACTTTGGTGACGAAGTTATGTTGTTTGCGACGGATGTATGAATAACAAATATGGAGAGGCTATTTTGAAGATAGTTACTTATACTGTTACATATTTTTGAGATAATTGTGACGGATAATTCTTGTAAGTCGGAGGCCAAAATCCATTTCGGGTCACTGCGCTGCAGTAGTAAGTATTTTATTATATAAACCGTTGTTTGTATTTAAAGAATTAACAAAATTTAAAACCACAAATTGAACATTAATTTTATTTAAATTATAAAAAAATAACAGTAATTAATAAATAGGTTAATAAATAGGTTAATAAATATTAAAATAACAAAACACCTACAATTTAACATACCTACAAGAGGATCTCATAATTGTATCATTACGAATTCGAGTGAAACTCAAGGGGGAGTACCTATCAAAATGAATTTTAATTTAGTCTAAGCTAACTGTTGTCGATGCGTCTAAATAAATGGTCCGCTCGGCTGTACCTGCAAAATAAATATAGTTATTAGAAAAAAAAAAAAAAAAAGAAATATATAAATGTGTATACTTACATAAGTTCACTTACCTTGATGTAGCTATCAGCTGTTCATTATTCTTGTAGTTTCAACCTGAAAATATAATGTGTATTGGTTAATAAATATGTATAAGATAAATATTAGAAAGTATGTACTTACCTGTTGTACTCACCTGTAATGTATCGATTTGTTTTATTTTCTTAATTATACATATTCAAAGGAACCTCTTATACGTCGTCGGTTAAGCGAATAGTTCCATTCCTTTCCGTTCGGTTTGCTGTCTCTTTCGCTCGTACGACGACGAAGTTTCCCGAGTTTAGCCGAGGCGCTGGCGTCACCGCCGCACCCTATCCAGTCTCGCCCGTACAGCCCGCGCTCGCGCACGCGTGCGCGTCCGCTGCCGCGTCCTATAACTGGCTTCCTTTTGAATTTTCCAAAATATCTACCGTTTTTCATTCGCACTTACCTTCCATCGTCTACAAAACGTCCTTACGAGCGGATTGCGTAACCAGCGGGAAAAACGGACTCAAACCTGTGTGGCAGGCATGTCGTCGATCTTCAAAACCCCGCCGCGTGGCGTTAGAACGCGGCAACAGTTGAAAAGAGAGGCGGCTAACGAAGAAGTTTTGGAAGTCAAATCGGATGTGCAGTTTAACAGAAATACGAGCACCAGTGCAGCTCAATTGGACGGGAAAGTGCAATCTGCATCCGCAATAAATTTGTCGTACACGACCGATGCCCACCGACAAGATGGCGGCGCGCACAAATGTTCAAGTTCGCGTGCCTCATCTTCCACCGCGCGTCGGAAACGTCTCGAATTTGAAGCGGCACAGGCTAAAGCCGCGATTGCGCTGGAAGAGGCTCAAACTAAGGCCGAACTGGCCTCAAAAAAAGCCCAAGCGCAGGCCGAACTGGCCTCGAAGAAAGCACAAATTGAGAAGGAGCTTCTAGAAAAGAAGCTAGCCGCAGATCTGGCTGACCTGGATGGAAGTTCCAGAGCATCCAGACATACGGGACATTCGTCCGTCACATCCTACCAGTGTAAGGTGGAAAACTGGTTAGAGAAGTCTGTAGCCGCGCCAGGCTCGTCGCTCAGTAATGCCAAAAAGTGTTGTGATCATCAGAACAATGATAACCTGGAACAACAGATCAAAGCCGTCGCCGGCATGAGTACCTACCATGCCATCTCGGATTTATCCACCGCTATTAAAGAAGCCATAGGAGCCGCCGCCTCAAACAGCAATAATAAACAACTGCTGTCACGGCTAGCCACCTCCAAAGACCTGCCACTATACTTTGGAGACCCCCTGGAGTGGCTACAATTGAAAGAAGCTTATTATGAGTCGTCACGCCTGTGTAATTATAGTGACCAAGAAAATCTTTGCCGCCTACGGAAGTGCCTTCGTGGTGAGGCAAAAGAGGCCATAGCATCCCTATTGATGAGCGCCACGTCACCCCAAGAAATCATAGAAACTCTGGAATTGAGATTCGGCAGGCCGGAAAATATCATGCGTAAGGTGATTTCACAGTTGAAAAAGTTGCCGCCCTTACCACAGGCCTACACTACAGAAATTGTAAACTTCGCAATAAAAATTAAAAACTATATTACTGCAACGAAACAAATCAAGCAACAAGATTATTTGCGAAGCCCCGATTTGGTGAACATTATTCTCACAAAGTTACCCACGTCATTAATAAATATGTGGGCCACTTATGTACATGAAAACCTGGATGACGAGACGCCTAAGCTGGAACTTATATCGAAATTCCTGTATCAAGAAGCCAAGAAGGTGGCAGAGTCAGGATTAAGTTACGTCCATGCCAGCGATTGTAAAAAGAAACAAACAGAGTTTTATAAAGGAGGAAAAAGCCCTGTACTAGTATGCACAGATGCTGATACGATGCGCAAGTGCAGCTTTTGTAAAGGAAAACATCACAAATTAACGGAGTGCGCGAAGTTCAAGCGCGCCCTTAGAAGGGACAGATGGAGATATGTGAGAGTAAACCAACTGTGTTATAAATGCTTGGGCGAGAAACACACAGATGAGTCAGAGTGCCCCGCGAAGAGCTGTGACATCGAGGCCTGTGGCGGGCCTCATCACCGTCTGCTACACTGGAAGAAGCCACAAGCGGCTAAACCCCCGTCGGAGGAGGCCCAGCAGGACACCAGCAGCGAGGTGGTCGCTCACCTGACCTCGCCTAACAGTGAAAAAACACAGTGCGTAAAAGTGCCTAAAGTTATGTTGAAAGTGGTCCCAATAATAGTGCACGGCCCCAAAAAAAGTGTCCCCACGTACGCCCTGCTAGACGACGGGGCGACCGTCAGTCTGGTTGCCGGAGACCTGGCAGACCGAGCTGGTCTGCACGGTAAGAGCTTCACCATGCGCGCGACGTGCGCATGGGACTCCGCAGCATTGGTATGTAAAACCCAATTAATTGACTTTGACATTAGTAACAGTGCCGGTGATAATTTTCATGTACGTGCGCGTAAAATTAAAGTACTAAATTTACCAGTGCAATACGTGTCTAAATTAAGTATGTATGATAAAATTGATAACATGTCACATTTTTGTAGTAATAGTAATTTTCTTGGAAATAAAATAAAACCTGAATTATTATTAGGACAAGATAATTATCATTTAATTGCACCAATATCGTGCAAGAGGTGTACGCCTAGTGGACCATTTATAACACAGACCCCATTAGGTTGGTGCGTACATGGTACCTTACACCAAGACAATAACAGTAGCGTTTATGTAACATGCGCCGACGCCGACGAGTTCGTAGACTCGCCACCGGCCGCCGCCGCCGCTATCGCCGACTCATCAATACCTACGCACGCAGATGTCGAACTGCACGAGTTGGTCCGTCAATCCTTTTCAATAGATTGTTTAGGTATTTGTAATAAACCGCGTCGAAATGCCGACGAAGTAAAGGCTGCCGACATTATTAGCAAATCCGCAGAGTTAATTAATAATCAATGGACCGTAAGCCTCCCATGGAAAGACGAGTCTGTCGCCATGCCGAACTCATATCACTCTGCCTTAAAAAGATTAAAATCTATTGAACAAAAAATGTCATTGAGTGAGGAATATGAGTCACAGTATAGAGAGCGCGTCCAACACTTATTTGCTAACGGTTATGCTAG
The DNA here is from genome assembly GCA_018467065.1 of Ephestia elutella. NCBI lineage: Eukaryota > Metazoa > Arthropoda > Insecta > Lepidoptera > Pyralidae > Ephestia > Ephestia elutella. The sequence continues at coordinate 13,768,151 of CM031564.1, forward strand.
AAAACTTAGCGAGGCGGAGTGTAGTGATGAGACGGTGAAACGGCGCTGGTATTTACCTCATTTCGGTGTACAAAATCCAAATAAGAAAAAATTACGATTAGTATTTGATGCTGCCGCTAAGAGTAACAATAAATGTTTAAATGATTTTTTATTCAAAGGTCCCGACCTGTTAAATTCATTGTTTGGAATTATGTTTAGGTTTAGGGAAAATAGTATAGGAATTTTAGGAGACATACGAGATATGTTTTTAAGAATTAAAATACACAGCGCAGATCAACATGCGCTACGATTTCTGTGGAAAGAAAAGGGTAGTGACGTCATCAGCCACTGTGCTATGACGTCACTGATTTTTGGCGCGAACTGTTCGCCGTTTATTGCTCAGGCTATCAATCAAGACAACAACGCTTCTCGTTTTAAAGAACAAATGCCAGAGGCCGTCCATGCTATACAAAGTAATCAATATATGGACGATTATCTGGACAGTTTTTCAGATAAAAATGTAGCAATTAAAATGGTTAAAGAAATATCTTATATTCATAAACAAGGTGATTTTGAGATGCGTAACTGGCTTAGTAATGAGTCAGCTGTTTTATGTGACGTACCGAAAGAGATCCTTAATGACAAGTGCGTAAGGTTGGAAATTGATAAGCAGCCCGAGCGGGCGCTCGGCCTATTGTGGCACCCGAGTACCGATATGTTATCTTTCGATCTTTCTTTCAAGCGTGTGTCAGCTGATATTTTACTCTTAAAGCGCGCGCCTACTAAAAGAGAAGTATTACGAATTGTTATGTCTATTTTTGATATTCACGGTTATTTAGTACCGTTTACTATTAAGGGAAAAATATTAATGCGAGAGGTTTGGAAAACTAATGTACAGTGGGATACAAAAATAAATGGCAATTTATTTATTTTATTTAAACAGTGGATAAGTCAAGCTAACGAAATAAATAATATTAGAATCCCACGTTGGTATTTTTCTAACTATGAGACAGGTAACAACGAATCATTAGAGTTACATTTGTTTTGCGATGCATCGCCGTCTGGGTATGCGGCCGTAGCTTACTGGCGTAAGGAAAGCGACGATGGACGAGTGATAGTACCGTTTGTCGCGAGTAAATGCAAGGTCGCTCCCGTCAAACCGATCTCAGTACCACGCCTTGAGTTGCAAGGCGCAGTGTTGGCTTGTAGGTTGGCGAGCAGTATTCTAAAAGAACACCGATTGCGCCCCGACTCAGTTTACTACTGGACGGATTCCACAGTTGTTTTATACTGGATAAGTAATCACAGTAGGTCGTATAAAATATTCATAGCTAATAGATTAGGACAAATAGATGAATGTAGTACGTCTAAACAATGGCATTATGTACCTACAGCCTTAAATATAGCCGATATAGGAACGAAAAATTCAGATTATATTTTGAGTAGCGACTCGCAGTGGTTCACAGGACCTTCTTTCTTGCACCAACCTCGTAGTAGCTGGCCGCAGCATCCTGTAATAAAAGAAATTTCAGATGAAATATTAGAAAGTGTAAATGTTGTAAACAAAGAAATTAAAATATGTGAGTTACCTGTTCCGGAACCGACTCGGTTCTCCAGCTGGTTGAGGTTGCTTCGTACCACTGCGACCGTATTGTTATTTATTGAAAAATGTAGAAAAGGTTCAATCAATTGTGTCAATGATGAGTTAATGCGCAGAGCGGAGATATTTTTGCTTCGCCACTCACAATATGAATCGTTTCAAATCGAAATAGATAGTTTAGAATCTAAAGTAGAAATAAAACATGATAGTCGTCTGCGTACACTTACCCCTATAATAGACGAAAATAACTTGTTACGTGTAGGAAGTCGTATTGGGAATATAAAAGATGTAAGTCAGATGACAAAGAGTCCAATAATATTAGATGGTAAAAACTATTTAGCGCGACTTATAGTAATGCATTATCATATTAACGCAGCGCATTCCTCTAACGAAATGGTAGTCAATGAATTGCGCCAGAAATACTGGATACTTAAATTGAGACCCACGGTTAGAACCGTGGCAAAACAGTGTCTAGTCTGTCGTTTTAGAAGAGCCTTACCTTCACCCCCACGGATGGGTGATTTACCTGATTGTAGATTGACTCACCATCAGAGGCCTTTCACTATGTGTGGACTGGACCTATTCGGACCGATAGATGTAGCTGTAGGTAGGCAGAGAGTGCATAGGTACGGCGTTCTATTCACATGCCTCACTGTGCGCGCCGTGCACATCGAGTTAGTTTCCTCCCTTACAACGGACTCACTCATAATGTCTTTGCGCCGAATGGCCGCTCGCCGAGGCTGGCCACATACTTTGTTCTCGGACAACGGTACCAATCTACGTGGAGCTGACACGGAGCTAAAGCGAGCGTACCAGGAGGTGTTAAAGAACGATGTCCTTGTAACAGAGACTACAAACAAGGGAGTAAGATGGAAGTTCTTACCTCCAGCTAGTCCACACATGGCCGGGGCGTGGGAAAGGCTAATTAGAAGTGTCAAGACCGCCCTGAAAGTCGTACTCAAAGAGCGCGCTCCTAGAGAGGAGACATTGTATACATTTATGTGTGAGGTAGAAAATATGATAAATAGTCGACCTATCACTCACGTCTCGGTGGATCCACGTGACCCAGAGGCGCTTACGCCTAACCATTTTTTAATAGGATCGTCTTCTAACTTACCGCAAGCTGGCGTTTTTGATGACAGTGACCTTTATCTTCGAAAACAGTGGCGCATCGCCCAGCGCCTAGCTGATTTATTCTGGTCCAGATGGATGAAAGAGGTTTTACCTACACTAGCCCCCAGAACCAAATGGGTAGGAGAAGGCACACAACTAGGGGTAGGAGACCTTGTAGTTATAGCAGACCCGGCGACACCGAGAAATGTATGGCTCAAAGGTATTGTAGATAAAGTGTATCACGGAGCTGATGGCCGAGTCCGGACTCTAGACGTTAGAACTAAGTCAAGTGTATTGAAGCGTCCTGCTGCTCGGGTAGCGCTACTCCTGAGAAATGAGTGTCGTGATGACGACACTGTGGGGGAGGATGTTGTCGATGCGTCTAAATAAATGGTCCGCTCGGCTGTACCTGCAAAATAAATATAGTTATTAGAAAAAAAAAAAAAAAAGAAATATATAAATGTGTATACTTACATAAGTTCACTTACCTTGATGTAGCTATCAGCTGTTCATTATTCTTGTAGTTTCAACCTGAAAATATAATGTGTATTGGTTAATAAATATGTATAAGATAAATATTAGAAAGTATGTACTTACCTGTTGTACTCACCTGTAATGTATCGATTTGTTTTATTTTCTTAATTATACATATTCAAAGGAACCTCTTATACGTCGTCGGTTAAGCGAATAGTTCCATTCCTTTCCGTTCGGTTTGCTGTCTCTTTCGCTCGTACGACGACGAAGTTTCCCGAGTTTAGCCGAGGCGCTGGCGTCACCGCCGCACCCTATCCAGTCTCGCCCGTACAGCCCGCGCTCGCGCACGCGTGCGCGTCCGCTGCCGCGTCCTATAACTGGCTTCCTTTTGAATTTTCCAAAATATCTACCGTTTTTCATTCGCACTTACCTTCCATCGTCTACACTAACGATTTAAAATAGATCCATTAAAGTTATATCAATATCTCGTTTTCAACATTTGAATTGCAAATCAGTAGAGCTGAGTCGCGCCTAACTGTAATTTGATATGATTATTGCAAATTCAAATACGTACTATGTCTAAATGATTTTACTAGCTGGTACTATCGACTTCATAGGCGAGGACAAATAAAAAATGTACTGATTGTAACACCTATTTCATCCCTTATGGTACATGTTTTATTTTTGGCAACAAAATCTAGTCTTAGATCTTTGATTAAAAGCATCTGAATAGGTTAAGCCATTTTTGCGTGTAAACCAACCCCACATTCGAAATAAATGTCATTATACATTATATGTATGCATGACCAAGTTTGAATTTGGAGTTTAATTATGAAATTAAAAAATACAGGGTCTTTTTTCGTCCCACTGTTGTGCAAAGGTCTCCCTCATTTTCTTCCGAAAAAGTTTAAAAGGATACTTTTTAATAAAAATATAATATTTTCCGATTGATAGATTCATACAGACAACTCAAATTTAATCTTGAAATTTTAAATTTTCAGCTTATATATTTTTTGAGTATTATATCTTTGATAAATTTACTGTATTAAGACGATGTATGACGTTAGTTGCAAGAACAAAAATAAAATATTTATTTCGTCAATTTTTTGTTTGTTTGTAAAAGAATCAAAAACTTCGTACTAACAGATAGAATGTAGAATTTAAAAACTTGGTAAGAAAATATGTAAGTAAGTAATACCTAATTACATGTCAATCACAATCAAATATTACATTCTAATTTCAAAAATTTGTTATTTTTTTAAAATGAATTTAATAAAAATGTCATGAGGAAGAGATTAGACATTTAATTATTATTTTAAATGTTACTAGCTTAAAACGTCTATTACATTTACTTATTAAACAATGATTTTGAACTTAATTCGAACTAATTTTAAAAGTTCAGCTGTCAAACTTCGTAGGTAGGTCCGCTGTTGCTAATATATTTTTATTTATCCGCCCTCACAACACTAATTACAGGAAAAGGAAACCATTTCCTTCTCCTAAACCACGCCGGTGGATTTCCGAGATAATCAGGAAATACGTTTACTTGTTGTTTCAATGTTATTTATTACATAGCCATATTCATATATTTATTCGCATTTTAAATGTTAAATTATAATAATTAAATTAACAAACGCAGTAAAAAATATAGGCACCAGATGCAGGCACACAGCAGCAAAACACAGCCAAAGACTTTCTGAAATTGTATAAAATAGGTACTTAATTCTAACTTACTTATAACTGAGCGAATAAATCGGGCTGCAATAAAAAAAAGTTTCTTAGACTAAATTAAATTCAACCGGAACATTCCAGTGTCGTCCACGTTGCCGTCTGCCTGCAGTCAGCGACGGAAGTTCCTGTTGCGCCCATTCCGGCCCATCGTAAAATTAAGTTAAAACTTACCTTTAGTCACGGCACAGGACACTATCACGGCACCAATCAGTCATTTTCACTTAAAGTCACCATCATAGAACAAAACCGGTCACTTAGTCACTTAGAGTTTTGGCAACACTTAGACAGGTGAACACATTGCTACGAGCAAGTAGGCCTCTATCAGGTCAGCCACTTTCGCGAACTCCTGGCGTAGATGTGAGGGCCAAACATACCCGCCGGTCCATTTATTGGAGTCGGGGAGGAAACGCGCAGGCGTCCAGCACCCTGTTGCTTCATAGTGAAGGGGGAGTTCCCACACTCGATATCGACTTTCATTAATTTATTTTCGCTAGAGCATTTTGAAAATAATTCTTACTCCAATGTTAGTATAACTCACTCGAAAATAAAGAAAGATTTATTATCATAGGATTATATTTAAACTGTTATTGTTAATTAGCTGAAAGAAGTGAGACAATGGTTTTATGTGGAATCCAAAATTTATTTCTATTTAATACTGCCTAACATTGCCTACTAATACTACTCAATTTAGGTATACTTCCTAAAGTAAGAAGTTTTACCTATTGTCACAGAATTAATATAAGTACTACGTACAGAAAGGAAGCTCCCTGCCTCTCCCGCAATATGGCGTACCCCGCACCTCTACCCCGTTCATTTGAATCGAGGGACACTATGAAACAGGGTTAGCAGCTGCGAAGCGTATCTCAAGCTACTCTTACGTTTCGATTTTGTAGATAGAGAGAAACATCGTTTCATTGAAATTAATTATGGTAAGGTACTGCGCAGTTAACCATTGTTTATCTAATACAAACCAAGAAGGACGTAAATTTTATAAATTTTCGAAGGATGAATACAGGTATAGTAAGCAAAGTAATTATTGTCACTTTCAACATACAACATTGTCGCGGCGTCTTTTTGTACAATATATTTTTATAAGTTTTCTATATATGTTTTACGTGTTGTATATTTGTTAGTTGACTCGACTGCGGCGAAACCCAAAGGGGTTATGTGTTCCACGGCTATGTTTATTATGTATGTATTAATGTATTTAAGTTCATACATTCACTCGTATCTTAGAAGATACGTGCAATAAATGTTTATGTAAAGTAAACTTAATTTTTATTTTAAGCCTCTCTCTCCCAGATTACATAATCGTACATACTTTAGAATTTTTCGTATCATTCAACTAAAACAATAAAACCGGCGGCATATTTTACGAAAATCATTATTTTAATAATGATTTTCGTAAAATATGCCGCCGGTCGAAGGCGGTGGCGACCCTAGTTGTTTAACGCACACATTGACGTGTTCACGGATGTACAGTTTCATTTGTAGTAGTAGTAGGTATATTTGACGCCCCGTTTCTATGAAGCTCCCGCCCTGTGCTATTGTACAATTTGTGCAGTGCATGTCACTATTTTATAATTTTGATGCAAAACATCTATTGGCGCGGCTTGGCAGTAAAATGGACTCGAATTTTGTGACGGAAAATGGCATGATGCATCTTGGCACGATGCTTATTTGTTTTACATCTGCCGGGCAACGTCTTGCGATGGTTAACTTTTTAATATTGTGATATTATATCAAATATTTCAAACTATTTTTAAACATCGATAGCATATATTTTTATCGCAGATCTATTTGTTGTGTTATTAACAACGGCATATGTGTTCACAACAAACAAGAAGGTTCATTAATTCATTAATTTTAATATCGACTATCGATGTTTAGATAAAATCGCCCTCCTTATTTCGTCCTCCCCTCATTCCCCTGCAACCTGTAAAACGCCCGCCTCCCTATCGTTTAAACACTGACTTATCAAAAAACTTATGTTTAAGTTACAAGTTTCACCACATTGACGCGGGTGGGCGGAGAACACTCGCCCTGTGGTTTCTTATAAGCGATACGGTACCCTGAAAGATCCCCTCTTAATTAAGATATTTCCGAGACGGTTTCCCGCGCCCTAAACTTGTAAAATCTGATTATTAGATAATGTGAGAAGCCAAATTAAGTTCGTGCGATGAACCTGCGATGCGAATAGTAGTTTTTGCATTTTTACGGTTCTGTACCGCAAGAGGTACAAACAGAACCTTTATAAGATCACTTTGTTGTCCGTCTGTCGGTCAAATATTTTTTCTCATTGAAATTAATATCAAATACCGAAATTTGAAGAAAACCGAATTTTTCGCGGTTTTACCCTTTTTAAATTCTGCGTTCTGTCTTGTGATGAACTGATCCTACGAAACTTTATTGTGCAGTAGTCATTTAATTTTGAGTTTTAAATATCTACATAATAAAAAACGAAGATTGTATTGTCTGATTCAATTTATTAAAACTTTTTGTTTGAACAAAGAATTCAAAAGTTAGAATTGAGAGTTTTCTATTCATGATTCAAATGCAAATATTTTCGGACCAAAACCAACCCTAAGTTTATTTGATTTTTTTAACTAAAACAGGGCAGCCGGTAGGCAAGGCAGTATAGTAAGCAAAAGTGATAACAACTTCAAATTGAAATAAAACACATTACTTAAATTATTATCTATGAAATTGGTTCTGTTGGAAAAATACCGATGTTATTGGCATATACAGTGATGGCCAACTAATTAGGGACACCAGTCGATTTTCATACTAACGGGGTTACTTTGAAGCTTTGGTTCAACAACGCCAGGATTGATCTGAGCTGTGATCTGATGATGGCCATCCAGGGATAGAATAGAGGACATCCAGACCGCTATACACACCCAACTGATCAGATCAGCATTCTAAGAGCTATCTCAGCTCAGCTTTCTGAGTTTCAGGATTTCCATACATTTTAATGCTATTTTCGCGGTATTTTTAAATATATCCAAACAGCTGTTAGAATGCTGATCTGATCAGTTGGATGTGTAAAACGATCTGGATGTCCTCCATTCTATGCCTGGATAGCCATCATCAGATCACAGCTCAGATCAACCCTGGCGTTGAACCAAAGCTTCAAAGTAACCTCGTTTGTAATAAAATGGACTGGTGTCCCTATTAGCTGGCTACCACTGTATTTTTGATTATAACTTCTGGTATATGGCCACGGCTGGCGCGTACATGGTGGAGGTCGCATTATTACACCGTTAATACAAAAATAATTGGGCACTTTTACCTCTACATTACACCGCATGTGTGCGCTAGCCTAGACGACCACATGCCAGAAATCTCATTCCAACATAAACGTAAAAAAAACTAAACTAACCAATTTCATGGATATTATTTAAAATTATTTCAATTTAAAGTTCTCTGCCTCTAAAAACATCCTTTACATAGAATCCACAAAAACAACAACTAATTTTAAAGTCAGTACTCCAAAGCACGTCCAGCCCCGATGGAAAACTTTTTTAATAAATTAAAAAGAAATCATACAAACAGGTTGTCTGGAAACGTAGGCAATTAAATACATGAATGGGTAAATACACTCCGTAAATACTCGTAAGTACTGGTTTATTTGTTTGATTATGTTATAACTTACAAAAACAAATATCTTTGTTCTCAACCTTCTCGCAGAATTCTTATTTTATGGAATTTAAGTAAAAATATTATTGAGTGAAGCCTACTTCACTCAATGATATTTCTATTTAAATTCCATACATTTTTCCTATTATCTGGCGTAAAGCATGCAAATTCGCGTGCAACTGCTAACAATTATACATATAACTTACTAGGCTATCTTATGAACCTTTCTGCAAAATGTTAAGTTTCTACGATCTGCAGTTTTCTGTAGGCGTTTATATGTCAATCAGTGTCCTCTTTTATATACGTATATAAATAATCTAACAAGGTAACAAATCAAAATTAATAGGTAAATACAGCAGTGTTATACGCTACAGTTTGATCATCAGTTTAACTGCCAATTAAACATGATGAATCCAATTTGTAATCAAACCAGTTTGTGAAACAGAGAGTTAATATAAATACATATACGCATATGTGCTATCCTTTGTGCAGTTGCACATGAAGGCACTGAAATTACATTGTTGAGCGGAATTTGGGAGTCGACTTGTTAGTTACTGTATGACGATAGAACATTCCTTTTAATTTATTTATCTCGGCCAGTAGTAGGGTTTCGCAGACGCGGGTATTTTCGTAAACTCTTTTGAACTGTAATCGAGTATAGAGCTCATTATTTGCATCACATAGTAAGTACTATTTTATTGTAGAGTTTTTGCGAAGTCACATAACAGATGTAAACAACTTTGTTAAGTAATTATATTAGAAGTCAATCACACTACCGCAAGCTAGAATGCTTGTGACTTGTAATTTTCCCCTTTAGTTAATTTTTTAAATTTGATGTCAGATTTTATTTTAATTACTTATATACTTTAGATAGATAGATCAACATTTTACTACACCATTCACAGAAAAGTAGTGACAAAATACATAAATGAGCGCAAAGGGCTATCGCAAATAATTTAACTTAATACAACTTAGTTATTTTAGGGACTTTAATTCATGTATTGTTAACTAGCTTTCGCCCGTGGTTCGCTCGCGTGAATTTCCCACGGGAACAGTGCTTTTTCCCGGGATGAAAGGTACCCTATGTCCTTCTCCGTACTTCCAGCTATGTGTATGCGAAATTTCAGGAAGATTGGTTCAGTAGATAAAGCGTGAAGAGGTAAGAAACAAACAAACCAACAAACTCACTTTCGCATTTATAATATTAGTTAGGATTAGGATTAATATTGGAAACTTAAATAGATCCTAAAATCTTCTTGTATCATTATTACGTAGGTTTAACCATAAAGCTAACAGGACGTACCTAGCTCTATGGGTGTAACACATGCTACGTATTTCTTAGCAATGTTAGCGGAGTGGTTGTGGCATTTACCTTCTCCAATTTACACACTAGCTGATAATCATTAAACGAATTGCAGGTTTCTTCATGATGTTTTTTCGCCATCAATCGTCAGCCGTTGATTCCTTCACTGCAAGCAAATAGTGGTCTATAAAAACTACCATATATGAACATGAGTCAGATTGCTTACTTACGATCATGAGCCACGAATAGGATTCAAAACATCGATCACAGACGGGTTTCTTAACCACTCGATAACAACCGCTTCAAAAGTGAAGAATATTAAATCAAGACGAAATAAATCGTAACAAAAGTACTTGATGGACTATTTAAAATACTTCTTGTCGAGTCGAAATGGCAAGAATCTTTATTACTGGTCAGGGAAAATATACCTCATATAATATATAATATACCACTTACTAGTGGTAACGGCTCTATCGTTGGCCTCGCAAATGTCCTCCATTATGCACAAGGCGGGGCAATTTGGACATGACAGGAGGTGAGCCATAGATTTCACAGATCCGCAGTTGTTCATAATAATTGCCGAGAAACCCCACCTTCCGGTTTCCACGGCATCTCCCAACACCAGCCCGAAGTCTATTTAAAGTCCTCCAGATCCCCTGCCCAGAGGAGTTTCTCGGTCGGTGAGACATATAGGTAATATCTATTAAATATCTATACAATTGGATCATGGGAAACAGTATCTCACAACTAAGGGACGAATCAATAACAACCCAGCCTCACACGCTGACGGACGAATCCTAATCCTAACTAATATTTTAAATGCAAAAGTTTGTACTGTAGTATTAAGAAGGACCTTTCACTCCAGAAAAAGCACTGTTCCCGTAGAAAATACACATAGGCGAAGTCGCGGGCAACACGTAGTATAAAAACAACAAATCTAAATATCATCGAGGTACCTATCTCAAAATAGTTATTTAAAGCTGCAATCAAAGAAAGTCAGACATATCCGTCAGAGATATTTCATTTCCTGGTTTGACACGGTAACATTATTATCTTAACCGAACGATCAAGGAAGAGACAGTCTCAAGTCAAGAATAATATCTTTATTTAAAAAAAATATATTATATCATTATAGAAAAATACAATGACCACGATAGGGACCAATACTGTAAATAGTTTTTTCGGTGTTTCTTCTCATTAATAGACATTCCGAAACAGCTTTATTACAGCAGCAAAGTAGATAAGTAGCTAATTATGAAGCTATTCCTACAATTTGAAATTGTATTAAAGTTTTGTTGATTTTTATTTCATACTAGTTTTTGCCCGCGGCTTCGCCCGCGTGAATTTCCCACAGGAACTGTGCTTTTTCCGGGATGAAAGGTACCCTATGTCCTTCTCCGTACTTCCAGCTTTGTGTATGCGAAATTTCAGGAAGATTGGTTCAGTAGATAAAGCGTGAAGAGATAACAAACAAATAAACAAACAAACTCACTTTCGCATTTATAATATTAGTTACGATAGCTGTGCCCTAGGCTTTCCACTCCCGTGGTAATTAAACCAAATTGAGTACAAAATTTCATCGAAATCGTCCAGTATTTGCGTTTATGAGTAACAAACATACAAACTCACATCCAAACTTTCATATTTTTTTAGTACTAGATATTGCCCGCGGCTTCGCCCGCAAAAATTAAACACTTTTTAAGCTCGATCTATGGGGCGGCACCACCATCAACTCCAAGGAATTAAGAAATTCAAAGGAGGCAGTACTATTCTTTTCTTTTACACCACACTTATTTTAGCAATAGGCAATAGTACAAATGTCACACATGTAGATATATTAAACTGTATAAACATCTTGTCAGAAATAGAGAGAGTGGGTATTGGTCAAATAATTTTAGTTCTTTTCCCCTATATAAAAAATAATTACAGAAATAAGTTCATACACTCATTAAATACACACATTTATAATTTAACGTGGGATCTGAAAAAACTTTATATTTTAGATTGCAATAAATATATTGACAACTGTTTTTATAACAATGGTACTGTGTACCTACCCTATAGATATAAGCTGACTATTGCTAAACTGTTAGCATACAATATATATAGACCCGTTATACCTAATATAACGAAGTCATCTGATATTAGTACCAGTACTAATAACTTAGTTTTAAACTAGATAATAAGACAGAGGTGAAGCCTTCCTATATAAATCTTGTACATCAAAATATACAGGGCTTCACCAGCAAATTTAATGAAATCTGTTTATTTTTGGAACATAATAATGTTGACATTTTTTGTGTCACAGAACACTTCTTTAAACATGAAATTAAACTAAACTTCCCGGATAAATATATATTAGCAAGTGCATTTCTAAGACAAAATTCTGACCACGGTGGGTCCTTAATATTAATAAACAGAGATTATAAATGCAAAGAGAGAAAAGACATAGTAAGGCTGTCTCTTGAATGTACAATAGAACTTTCTTGTGTGGAGTTGGACAAATATATTATTATTTGTGCTTATAGACCGCCTTCAGCTAGTTATGACACTCTTTTAAATGTTTTGGAAGAAGCCCTCAGGCGGGTTAGTTCTAGTAGTAAACATATAATTTTATGCGGTGATTTTAACGTTGATATTTTAGTTTCATGTTCGGAAAGCAATGGATTTAGAAATTTGCTTGATTCATTTAATTTGAAAAACACATTCTTTGAACCCACTAGAATTACCCCAACCTCTGCCAAATGTATAGATAACATTTTCTGTGATTGCTCGGTCTCTGATGAAAAGCTTTTTGCCTGTCTGGGGTCTGACCACCTGGGTCAACAGGTGTCACTGACACGTGACGAAGAGTCTAACCTTAGCTCCGCTCCTGTAACCTGTAGGCCGCTGACTAAGCACCGGAAAATGCGTTTTCGCGAATCTATAAATAAAAAATTGCCTGAAATAGACCCAAATAAAAATCCGAATGACCATTATGACGAGGTTTTTAATACAGTGAAACAAGAATTTAACAAATCCTTTCCTCTTAAAACATTTGATAAGAAAACAAAACTAAATTTCTGCGATTGGGCCACAAATGGCATTTATATTAGTAGAAATAAGCTATATGAACTGTATGGCCAAAAACAATATAATTTTAAACCGGAATTTGTATCATATGTTAGATGTTATTCAAAAACTTTTAAAAAGGTATGTGCTGCTGCAAAATCTTTATATTTGACTAATAAAATAAAAAACTCTAACGATAAGATCAAAGCTGCTTGGTCTATTATCAATAACGAGACAGGCAAATCGAAATCGCGCGACATTAATATTTCTTTAAAAATTGGTGATAAAACCATAACTTCTAACGACGAAGTAGCCAACGAATTCAATAATTTTTTTGCCAATATTTCTAAGAATATCACAGGATCCCTCTCCTCTTGTCCCAGTGCTGCAGATGACTTATTAAAAAGAAATGCCTCCGATCCTAAGTCCATTTTTAGATTTAGAAGTATCACATCGGATGAACTCTTATCTGCGTATAAGGCAAGGCACTCAACATGAAAAATACTGAGGATCTCTGGGGTATATCTGTCGCAGTTCTGAGCAGTATTATTGATTTGATTGCTCCTCATCTAACTGTGATTTTCAATAAGTGCATTTCCGAGGGTGTTTTCCCTGACCTCATGAAAATAAGTAAAATTATTCCTTTATTCAAACAGGGTACAAAAAATGATCCCACTAATTACAGACCCATTTCTATATTACCCGCTTTAAGTAAAATATTTGAAAAATTAATTTTAACGCAATTAGTCTCTTATTTTAACGTAAATAAAATCTTACATAATCGTCAGTACGGTTTCACTAAAGGTCGTTCCACTACTGATGCAACATCTACTTTAGTTCAAATAATCTATGAAGCGTGGGAATCCAGCCAAGATATCATAGGTATTTTTTGCGACCTTTCAAAAGCCTTTGACTGCGTGGATCATAATATACTAAAAAACAAGCTTAAATTTTATGGTGTTACTGGGACTGCCCTTGAGGTACTAGCTTCTTACCTGGACAACAGAACTCAGAAAGTAGAAGTTAACAGAGCTGCTTCCAGCAGCGCGGCGGTACACATGGGCGTGCCTCAAGGCTCCATAATCGGTCCTTTTCTATTCCTTGTTTACATAAATGACCTTCCATGTCTTGCCCAACAATTGTGTGAAGTTGTTTTATTTGCGGACGACACATCATTACTATTTAAAGTCAACAGAAATAGTCAAAATTATGATGATGTAAGTAATACTATGACACTTGTGCTTGACTGGTTTACAACCAACAACCTGGCTTTAAACACGGACAAGACCAAGTGTATAAAGTTTTCTCTCTCGAACGCACCTCATAATGACATACCTTTAATAGTTAATGGCAAAGTATTAGAGTGGGTACACAGTGTCAAATTCTTAGGCGTTACCGTTGACTGTAAGTTAAAGTGGGATAAACACATTGAACTCACGGCCAAAAAACTTAGCTCGGCGGCTTATGCAGTGAGAAGGATAAGACAGTGCACAAACATTGAAACAGCTAGACTCGTGTATTTCAGCTACTTTCATAGCATAATGTCATACGGATTATTGATATGGGGAAATGCAGCCGAGATAGGGAAAATATTTGTATTACAGAAAAGAGCAATTCGTTTTATGTACGGGCTAAAACGACGCGATTCTCTACGAGAGCTCTTTAAATCAATAAAAATTCTTACTGTTCCATCTCAATACATCTTCAATGTACTTATTTTTGTTAAATCCAATTTAAACCTCTTTAAAAAAATCTGCGATGTACATAGTATAAACACCCGCAATAAGAATAAACTTTATACGCCCTGCTTTAGGCTTAAAAAGGTTCGGCGGTCTTTCGTGGGTCAAAGTGTAAAAATGTTTAACAAGCTCCCTGACGTGGCTATAAATTTACCGATGCAAAAATTTAAAACATATCTTAAAAATACTTTGATGAATAAAGCGTATTACACAATAAGTGATTATTTGAACGATAAAAAAGTTTGGTCTCTCCCTACAACTTCGCCACTCCACACTTGATTACATTCTTTTGATATTGTAAAAAAATAACCTTACCTTTCTTTTTTAATTTTAATTACATTGACATTTAATTGTTAAACATGTACGTGTATTGTGATCTTCAAGTGACTGAAAGTATTTATTTTTCTAAAATGTTCAAACTTGCGAACGGGTATTGCCAGGGGATCCTGCTTCGATCCTGATTCGAATTTTATTTTTATTTTTTGTTCTTAACCAATTCATTGTGGTTACTTGATCACAAACATAACATGTTTTATTATATTATTATTATTTTTTTACTTATATTTTATTTTATTTTTGACTGTACACAATCTAGTGTATGTATAAAGTTAATGAATAGCCCCTCTGGCATGCTAGGCGACCAAGACTGTTTCATGAGTTTCTTTCGGCATTTCTTCTCAGCAGTGGTCGTTCCGAAATGCTAGTAGTTTGTAGCTTTGAGACATAAAATATTATGATTAAATAATTAGTTATCGACGTGAAAAAGAGCCTTCTTTGAAGGCCAAGTTTCAATAAAAAATTTTGACTTTGACTTTGACTTTGACTTTTAGAAATAAACAGTTCAGATGAGATTAGATTATTTCACGGCTAAACCGTAGCCTTCAGGTCTGACTGCATTTAGTCCACTTATAATTTAATTCTTTTTATAAGTGCAATAAAGTTTAAATAAATAAAGGACATCTCGAATTAGTTGTAGGTACAAAAACAAACTGGATTCTATATTATTATCTGGTAAAAAATAATTTGTTAATCAAAAAATTGTCCTCTCGTGGAAACGAATATCACGGAAAACAAAAAACAAAACAGCGTATGTTACGAATCATATTGTAAAAATAAAATTAAAAGTTTTCAAAATATAAAGTATAATTTTTGTGCTCCTGGATATCGGAAATAACGATTTTTATCAAATAAATTTTACTTAACATTTATTGGCGTCTACAGCTGAATTCACGAGAAGAACGGATGTTTTGAATTTTAGCAAATCTACTTTTTCTATCCTTTTAAAGAGGCGCTTCGGGGATTTTTTACTGTTCTAGGTAGTTTTTCATGTAACTGACAACGGCAATGGCAATATTAAATGTTTTATAAATCAAGTACCCACCTAATCTTTAGTAAACTTGGGCTTTATCCAAATTTCCTAAATATGAGGTAGGTTTATTATACTAAATTTATTTACCTAAGTATTTATGTTTTTCTGATCACATGTAGGTATTTGTGCATAATGATCATGCTTGAGTGACACCTTTCATTTTTTTTTCACACATAGCTAGAAAAAAAATTACAGATTTCACTTTCCACGCAACTATATCAGATTGTGCAATATGAATAAAAAAAATTAAATAAAGATAAAACACAATTCCAGTGGAAGTGGTTCCCACAGTGGAAACCATAATAAAATCTAAAAAAAAATTGGCTTCTATTGGCCCTTAAAAGACCCCATGATTTTTTCTCTTAAATATCTCCTAATTACAGACCAGACATGATATTAATTGATATTTATGACTGATAATATTTTTTGTATAGGTAACATTCTAATAAATAAGTACCTAGGTATGTTAAAATTAATACAAAAAATAAATATAATAATAACATTACAATTATTAGAAAATGCTTTTGCATTAAGTCCGCCCATTGTACTTTTACATACCTATGTATTGTGTGCAATAAAGATTAAATAAATACAATCTTGCTCAGTTATGTTTTTTACATTAACCCAGTTGTATAAATAAATTGAATGAGAAGTGACCATTGGCACTTTTCTTTTAATGTCTCTATAGGAGTCACTTTGTTGTTGTGTCTTTATTCGCACTTTTATTGCACTATATTATGTTATTGTTGTTATTCACTACACTAGTTCGATTAATTGATGATGATGAAAAGGTATATGCATACAAACGGTCATATTTCAGACCTGTCCTATTGACATTACTAGACCCAAAAATCAGTAAAGTCAAGTGTTAATTGGATTCACGCATCAAGGCTCAGATCACCCGCCTCTTGGAGTTGTCACTCAAGCCGCAAATGACACGTGTGACACGTTTAAGTTATTATTACGTAGCTCCAATTCACGCTTGATCGATTTATTCTCATAATGTTTATTAAAGTTATTTTATTCTTTAACATTTTTCAATAGTGCTCAATTTGTAAAAAATGTTACACTAAATACCACAGAAAAAAATGGTTCAGTTAAAAAACAAATATCTCAAAGACTTAAGTATTTTTTTTTCATTGAATTCTATTACACAAGTCCTTAAGAGTCATTGTTTTCACTTCGTAATTTATTTGGCGAAGTAAATCGGCGCAAATCGTGCATGCCAGACTTTATCTACGGAGGAATTCGGGGAGTGTCGCATCGCACCCCAGGCAATCTACACCAAAACCCCCTTTAGGTAGTTTAATCTATTGATTTTTTTTTCATTAAAGCCTTTGTCCAGCAGTGGACGTCTTTCGGCTGAGAGAGAGAGAGAAACCCTTAAAGTACATTCCTAAATTACACATAATCATTCTACATTTGTACTTGCACATTTTACATAATCCAAATCGTTTTTAGATGAAGTCGACTTGAATAATAAAATAAATTAACAGTACTATGTGTGTATTACTTTGTATAGTATACCAGTTGCACGTGTGAAATGCAAATTTGTACTTGACATATCTTTCTCAGTAGGCATCTATCTATTTAGTATATAGGTACTAAGATACTGAAAAAGGTATCTCAACCACAGAATTTTTTTTTACATATTGGCTGTTCCATACGAAACATAGATTTATGATAGACTAACTATATCTCCTACTTACGTGAAAGTGAAGTGTAATGTGAAATATTCATATCAGGACCATAAAGTTATGATCAGGACGCAAAGAATACTCGAAGGCATACCTGAAGGTAACGTTGGATGCATTCATTCATATGGAATTCGTTGGATGTTTATTAAATTTCATCTTTTATTCGGTATACCTTACATTGCACAAATAGGCACGGGTCGATCCCTTTTATAGAATGGAAATAATACTTAAGCAACACGTGTCTCAAAATTGGTGTTGATTTACATATTTTTTATTTGTTTCTGTGAAGGCATGCCCTGGTTGGTTGTGGTGCACCAACATTTAGTGTACCTACTATACAGTGGATTATTTATATTTTTAGTTTATACATATATGTATTGCTTTCATGCTGGTCTGGGAGCGAAGAAAAAACATAGAATGTCTGGCACATTCTATGTTTTGTCTTCTGCTTCTCTTCCCGCGTAGATTGTAAAAGTAAACCGAGGAAAAGGGCTTTAAACTGGGAATTCCTTCATTCATAGGCGATGGGCTAGCAACCTGTCACTATACCTGAATCTCCATTCCATCACAGAGCCCACTATTCAGCTAAGCGTGGCCTTCGAGTCTCGCGACTCTTGGCTCTGTCTACCCCGTAAGAGATGGAGACGTGATTCTATGTATGTAGGTACATATATATACATATATGTTATTGGTTTGTACCTTCATATGGATCGCAATAAAAAAAAAAAAGGATTGACATGCCTGTAGACTCGCCAGTAGGGCCGACTAGTAAACGTAAATAAATACGATAAAATAAAAAAATAAAAATAAAATCTTTATTTGTTACAAAAAAGTACATTTATACTCGTAAAAGGCCGGGGAACTCTTTTAAACAAAATGCCTTATTGTCACTGTACCACAAAACGGTTGGGGTGATACATGAGAAGAGGAAATGAGGATGTGTGGAGGAGGAACCCTCATTGCTCCTAAGTTTGAAACTGGAAGTCAGTGTCATCTTCAAGGAATATATATTATTAGTAGGTACTACTACTTATTTGTATTAGTGCAGCATACACGATATGCTTTAATTTTGTGACGATAATATGCCAAATAATTGTACGGCCAATTATGGCCCTAGTTAGGTTAAATCCGAGACCAACGGCATCAAACGGACGTCTGCCATTTCTAATTGCCAATACTAATTCAGTTAATTATCTGGAATCCAAATGTTAGCAATGCCTAATACCTATTTAGTAAATAACTAATAATTCGATTTGGTCTATTACTGGATTAAATGGAGTCCCTCCAATGAACCACACAAGCATTAAAATTATGTATAAGTTATTGTGATTTTTTTTCTTTTTGTCTATAATGTGTTTTGTTTTAATGGGACGGCGGCGGCAAGTTATCGCGACAAAAGCCTCTAAAAAGATAGATAAAAAATACTCGATTATATTTTGTTTGTTTGTAAACTCTTTATTGCACATACACACGAGAAAAATACAAAACATAGTGAAACAAAAAGAGAGGCGTACAATGGCGGACTTATCCCAAAAATGGATTTCTTCCAGTCAACCAAGTGTTTGAAAGGAATATTTAAATGAAATAAGAAGGGAAGCGTAAGGCAAAAATCAGAAAAAGAATACGAAAATACATACACCAAAGTATACATAAATGCATACAAATCTATACATATAATAAAACAGTAAAAATTTTTTGTCTGTACATTTAGTATTTTTGACTGAAATGGATAGAGGGACACTTAAAAAGAATAATAGAAAGCATAAAAATTTTTTTGGAATTTCTTGTCTGTCTGTCTGTCTGTCTGTCTGTCTGTATGTATGTACGCGTTTCACGCAAAAACTACTGGACGGATTTGAATAAAACTTTTTTTGTTGTATAGCTATTAAGCCTGGGCAACATATAGGCTATAATTTATTTTGAAAACTGGAAAACCTGATGAAGAACCTTAACAGAACAGCTAAACTATAAGAAATATGGAAATGGTGCCTTAACAAAAGTCGTTCAACCTGATGAGCATTTTCTGATGACGTATAAAAATTGAAGATCTGGAACATCTGATGAAGAACTGCAAGAGACCAGCTACACTATAACATATAAGGACATGGCGCCTTATTAAAAGTCGTTCAACCTGATGAGCATTTTCTGCTGACGTATAAAAATTGAAGATCTGGAACATCTGATGAAAGCTCCAAGAGAGATTTTTCATCTAAGCGAAACTCACGCGGGCGAAGCCGCGGGCGACAGCTAGTATATATATATATATATTATACGTTGATCATGCCAAAAATAATGAAAAATTTTTTTAATACTAAAATATCTATTTACCAAAATTTAAATATTTTGATGTATATTAACCGACCAAAAACATACCTACTTTAATACATATATGCTGCGCCCTTGGGCTCTCGTGGTAATTTCGAGATAAACGTAGATATCCTATGTGCTATTCACTAACTAAATTATGTACAAAATTTCCAATAAGTAGTTTTTTCGTTTATGAATAACCAACATACACTCACATCCAAACTTTCGCGTTTATAATATTTATAATATAAGTATTATTCAATAGTATTAAGTATTAATGACTTAATTATGCATTATATGCCTCTATCTTTCTTGTAAAAATAAAAGTAACTGTCGAACCATGCATAATTAACAGCGCTGCTAAAAAACCCTTTATAATAATTATTGGCGGTATGATATAAAACTTTTAACGAGTTTCCTATAATATCATACTTCATTTGAGCAAAGTTGAAAATCGTTTGGACATTGGCGTCAATAAAAATGGCTCCGCTACAAATTGTGGAAACACGTAACCCGGTCCACAAATAAGAGAGCCAGTTTAGAAACCCTATGAACAGCATAGCAAACTATATCTTTACTAAAGTCATATTCTGAGTATGGTTTGTATGTCTGTAATATATTTAAGAAGTACCTATGTTTTGATATAGGTATACAGTGCTCGAAAAAATCACTACCTACCTAAAATAATAACACAAAGGTTGGCTGGTAGATAATGCTTTAGCATTAAGCCCTCCTATTGTACGTTTACTTTGTCTTTGTACAATAAAGGTTAAATAAATAAATAAAATAATTCAAAGTCGGACATTAGTGGTATTGTCCCTAGACCTACAACGCTGATGGCATTAGATAATTAGGTATGGTAGGTTCCTACTTACAAAAGCTTATGTTCGTGTGTTCGTAGGTTTATGCGACGTGACGGCATACCACGTGGTCAGAACCGTCAGAACTTAGCTCAGTGCTGCCCCTAGCGGTTGGTTATGTTAATTAAAATTTGGAACCCGCGATTGGTTCTTTTTGACGGCGTATTTTCGTTGTATGACGTCATGTATCTGTACTAGGGTATTGTATAATCTGTGACGTGGTTTACGTTAATTCTGACTCTACAATCCCAGGCTCTCTCCCTCCCTAATCCCTGCGAGAGACTATCACAAGTTAGCAATTACGACCTGTAAAAAATATTCTTATTACCCAATACAGTGTCCTTGACTGAAACTTATGTTATATCAACATTAATTTGTTCAATCATCAATTATTTATTATACATATTCATTGAATCCCAATAACAAGTGATATTATTGGTAAACCAAAAACATCTCAACCATATTAATGCCTACAATATAATGTTTTATTCACTTGGTTGAGAATTGTTCTTGTGCCTAATTTCATCATAATCCATCTAGTAGATTTTGCGTAACAAACGAAACTTTCGAATACATACCTACTTCCTTTATTATAAATGCGAAGGCCTGTCTGTCTTTCGCTTTCACCGCTAAACTGCTGTACCAATTTTGATAACATTTGGTATAGATATAGTTGAAGACCCGTTGTTAACCATAGGCTACTTATTTTATCAATAATCAACCCCTGAGGGGCTGCAATTAGAAATCTTTCTGAAAATTACATAAGCTACACATTTTAACCGTGGGCGGAACTATAGGGCAACAGCTAGTTTATATTAGTGAGGCATAAAAAAAAACACAGCGCAATATAACATATCGTTTACGCTCACTAGTGGGCGCTAGTGGCGAGATGAGTCATGTCAATGTTACAATGATGAACTGAAGTGATACTGAAGCGGTGGTGTAATGTAGACACCCGTCTGAGGTTGGATAGGACTCGGTTTCAAATCCTTCCTGTGTCACATGAGTTTGTAGACCAATCTAACTAATGTATGGTAGTTTTTTTAGACCACCATCTGTTTCCGGTAAAGGAAAACGTCGTGAGGAAACCTGCACATTGGCTGACTGTTTAGTTTAGTGTTATGGCTACTGCCACTAGATGGCGGTAGTCGTAAAAGTCATGTCAGGTACCTTTAGGCGATTTGAATAAAATCTGACACCAGTGTTAGAACTAGCACATTCGATAAGAAGAAGAAGAATGATACAATACTGTCATTTGAATTTGATGCAACGAAATGAGGGATTTTCCGAGACCCAAATTAAAAAATAAAATAGTTCCAGATGACATCATAGATATCATAGCGCTTAAGTAAAGGCGAGAGAAAAAGTTCCATACAAAAAGCAAAAATCCACGGGATTGGCATTTAAAAAAAAAAAAACTTAGTAAAAAAAAAATTAAAAAGTATCAATATTGTGATTTGTGCAACTGTCAAACTGTTAGGTGATTTTTTTTCTGCCTCTGGTTGACAAGAAAAAGCGCACCATATAGGCTCAGCCATTATTACGACTCGGCTTTCATAAAACGCTATCTGTTGAGACTTTTTTATACTGATTTTTTTTTTCTTAATTTAGCTGTCAGAAAATCGCTCATTGACAGTGTTATGCCCCATGACAGAAATCTGGTGGAATATTTGAACGCGATAGCCCCCATTCGTGTGCCACGTTACACCAGTCAAGCAATTTGGGGTAAACGTGGCGAAAGTTGTCGCATTACCAACCCCAAATTACCCGGCCTGGTCAAATGCCCTTAGCAATATTTTTAGGGGAAAATCTATCTGTAATTTTCGTTATATTCGTACCGAGTGTCTGAATGGTTTCATTTTGCCATCATTCGCTATCTCGCTTCGATTAAGTGTGCACTTATAAGTCTGTTTTACCATTTTGTTAAAATTGTTGTTTCGTAACCTGATGAGAACCTGATCGTCTAAAGAAGGATGCCCACCGCCCATACATCGAATGACCTGTCACTTTAAATTTGTCTATGGTTCGCAATGTTTGTTCGAAAAAAATATTTTCAAATGTTTATATCTTTTTTTCCTGATTTCTGAAAATTATGAAAAAATAATATTTTGTTTTCAGAATAACATACTATTTTTTAATACAATCGATATCACAATACATTATGGTGATTTTGACAGGTCAGATGTGGGCATCCTTCTTTCTTTTTGTATCTAAAAAACACGTTTTATTTTGAAACTAATAGTAGGTATATCAAATTGTCCATTTTTTTATTTATTCCAATCCAATACCACGAACGAATGCCACTGGTATTACTAAAATCATTTTCTATTTTGAACCAACTATGTACCACTCTTTAAATAAGTAATTTAATTTTATGTTCAAACGAATACCAAAACTTGAATTTGGTACTGTCAGCTCAGTCATCAAATTGTTTATTTCGATTTAACAGATTTTGTTTGTAAATAAAAATGTTGTAATTACCTACATACAAAGCATTTTTACTGTCTGTACCTGTGAACTTGATTTGGTATTGGTTTAAACAGTGGTATCCGTTTGGAATAGAATTAATCAAAATTCAAAGTAATACCCGTGGTATGTATTGGATTAGAATAAATCAATTTTTTCACTTTTCTGATCAGCACCGTGCTCTGTGGAAACCATAGACATATTAAAATAAAATAAAAAATTCTAGCTCTATGGTCGAAATGCAAGCCGTGAATAAGTTTTAAAATTTAACTAATTCGAACAGATGAAACCAGTCAAGTTTTTTATATAAATCGGTGGGATAGAGTTTACTACTATAATGACTTTGAGCAGAAAATAAAGTGGACTTTATTCTTGGATGAAAAAGTACTATACTAACAAAATAAAAAATAATCAATTTGTTAGGGAAATAAGTGAGTTTGTTTGTTTGTTTTTTACCTCTTCACGCTTTATCTACTAAACCAATCTTCCTGAAATTCCGCATGCACATAGTTAGAAGTACGGAGAAGGACATAGGGTACCTTTCATCCCCGGAAAAAGCATTGTTCCCGTGGAAAAACCACGTGGGCGAAGTCGCGAGCGAAAGCTAGTAAATTAATAAATTCTAATTAAGTATACAAATAACAAAGAGCACTGATGTGAAACAATAATTTCTTTCGTCTTTTACCGAATATTAACAAATAAATAAAACTGCACAAAGGGTTACGAACTAAACAAGTAACTCTTATAGTTTCATCATGTCTGTCCGTCTGTTCGCGGCTTAGCTCAGAGACTATTACTACTAGAGAACGGTAATTTGGTATTGATATACATTGAAACTGTGGTGGCCGAGTGGTAGGGCGCCCGCCGCCTGTGGATGCAAAATCCCAGGTTCAAATCCTGCCCGGGCTACATGAGTTTGTATACCAATCTAACTCATGTTAGTTTTCATCGACCACCACTTGCTTCCGGTAAAGGAAAACATCGTGAGCAAACCTGCACTCTGGTTGATGATTATCAGCTAGTGTGTGAAATAGAGAAGGCAATGGCAAACCACTCTATTAAAATTGCCAAGAGTGTCGTTGTGTGTGTTTCATTCCATATAATGACCACGACCCTCAGTCATAAGGAAATAGGACTAAAGAGAGAGAGATAGATATACATACAAACCTATTTATTACGCGGAACTAACTGCAGAGTAAAGCCACGAATTTTTTTTTTTACACTACACTTTGATCTTAGCCAAAAAAAGACCGAAAAGCGATTAAGGATTTTTTCAGGATACCTCCCTACACCTAAAGTGGCGTTAATTTTTTTCCTTCTCGATTATACCACCGTGTGAGATATCATTTAATGTCTTTTAAAAATACTATGAATGTGTTAAGACCATTTTTCGATTTAGGGATCCGTTTGCGTTAGTAGTAATGGTGGTAGATAATTATGTACGTCAAAAAAAACATGATAAGTAGGAAATATAATGAATTTCAAAGGAAAATTATCACTGTTATGTAGGCGTAGAGCTACACGTCGAGTAATAGATGATAAACTTCCTAAATCGATTTTAGTTTGAAAAATATTCGTAGGAACTTTCATTGAATATTGTTGTATATACTAAGGCTATGGTTTTCAGTTATATAAAACTGGGAGTAAATAAAAATGTATGTGTCCGAATTTTTACAGACTTGAAAATAACGACGAATTAATAAATAAATTATTCTAAGCAATTAATTAAAATAACTTAAAAAAATACTTAGGTACTTATAAGTTATATCAAAAGTTTTTATTAGAATTCTTTTATGCTGTGATATTGATTTCAAAATGGCCGAGTAAAGACAAAGGGACCTGTTGATCTAACATTGTCATTTCTCAAAGTATCTATCTTTATTCATTTCTCATGGGGTTCCCTTCTTCATTCAGGGGTTATTTTTACTGCATGTTAACCCGCGAAATGGCTTTTTTGTGAGCGTACAAATTGAATAATAGTATTCTTTAACAATATAAAATAAAGATATAACAAATAGGTATTTTATAACAAATATATAAGTATGTATTATAAAATATAGCGTCGTTGGTTTATTATTATTATTATTACTTACTATATGGGGACGCCAGCGCGAGCACCAGACGGGTGGTGATCAGTCCACTTATGCTGGGACTATTTCACCCAATTCCCCGAGACCCGTGTAGGGTTTTGACATGTTGGTGGCGACCCACTGAATATACCTCTTACTTTGCAGAATTTTAACAACTGCCCTATTGTAATGCCGCTCAGATCATCCTCGGATAGGACGTCTGAGCTCAATATGTACTTCTCTGCTTGCAGCGGCATATGCAGGACATTCTGCTACTAAGTGAAAGCTAGTTTCCGGTTAGTAGTCATTGGTTTAGCGGAAATACTCTGAGTCTTACTCAATCTATGTAATTTGTCCTTTTATATTTATTCATTGAATAAACTTAACGTTGTTAAAGTTTAATTTCTGTACATTGGATACCAACCAAACATAAATACGTTAGGTTAACCATTTAATAACGAAAACAAATTTTACAACAATTCCTAGAAAAGTGGTTAACTTTTCATTACGTCACGATTCATTAAAATTGTTATTTTTTTATATAGATAAAAGACGTAAGTCAATCTGGAAAAGATCATTTTCAATCTTGAAGGGACTGATGCCGGGACCTCCGGTGTGCCGGTAATAACACTTAGGCCATGGAGGTCGTAATAATAATACCGTAAGTTTAGTTATTTTGAAGCGGTGGTTGCCGAGTGGTAGGGTGCCCGACTTTTGGTTTGTATATGTTAGTTTTCATCGACCACCACTTGCTTCCGGTGAAGGAAAACATCGTGAGGAAACCTGCACACTGGTTGATGATTATCAGCTAGTGTGGGAAATGGAGAAGGCAATGGCAAACCATTAAAATTGCCGAGATGTTGTTGTGTGTGTTTCATTCCATGTAATACCAGAGTTAGAGTTATTTTTGTTGGTATTGTAACACGATATCCCTACTAGCTGGCCTTATTTTTTAATCATGAAAACGGATTATCATGGATTACTATCACAGATTAATTTTAAAAGTAAAATACAACCTAAATAAAAATAGTCATCAAATTAGTTAGAGCCGTTTCGGGCAAACTAATATAGATATATAAGTGAATTACCCGTTTAAACTATTTGTTAGGTATATCAAAGAAATCTACTCCCGAAAAAAGAAAGGTAATATAATAAATTTCTATGTTCAAAAAGGTTACAAATAATTTATGAACCTGCTCATGGTTTACATAAAAAAAAAGTGCACGTGCTCCCCTGGCAATTCACATTGAGGGGTCTCAACTGTCGTATAACAAATATTATTGATTCACAGCTGACTACTTTAATCTCGTGTATAATGCCAACTGCGGAGATATTGCAATAGTCACAGCTGAACGCAATAAAATTTAAGAGGCGTTGCATTGTACGTAGGTACACAAAAGGAACGGTGTTTCGCATAAAATGCGGCACTAATGCATTCATTCGATGGGTTACAGTAAGTTTACCATCGCGAAGATTTGCTATCAATTTGAAATCTCCATACATTGAATATAAATTTGTCATCACGTTAAAAACTATAAGTATATTTGCCACGCGTAGGTAAGGGTTAAAGTTAATTTGCCATCAATGTTTATTTTGAATTAGTACCGATAGCAAACAAGTTCGTACATCTAAATATTTGTACAAAATATATTGTCGCTGACCATCGAAATACAACTAGTGCGTTAGTACATTATATCTCGATGTCGCTGACTGATTTGTAGTTTTCGCTGAGCGTAGAGACTTGAGCACTTCTTTAAATGGTAGCGTAAATTAGTAAGTAATAATAAAGCAATTTTGGAACTGGGTGAAATAAGAATTTTAAAAACTAGCTGTGCATTATGTTTTAATGATGTCCTTTATCTGGTTCGGCCACTATGATGATCTATAAGTATACGACAAACATTTGATATTTAAAGTTTTAAGATTTTATACCCAAGCCAGTTTAGCCAGTAATATAAAAGTCAGTGATCATCATATTGTAAAACTTCTAGTTGTCGGTATATTTAATTTAGTAATTAGAACCTGTCCTTTAGCAAATAAATAAGTAAGTATTTGATTTTTCTGCAGTCCATACCAAAATCTTTGTGATGGCTTTACAGTCAAAGTCAAAGTCAATTGTTTTTATTTAAATTGGCTTGAAAATAACACGTTTCAATCGTCGTATTCTAATAAACTAGATTAGATAGTTGACGTCAGAAAATTATTTAAAGCTAAGTTTAGTAAACAAAATATTCTAGTTTATACGTGTACATTGGTCAAAGTCAAAGTCAAATTTTTTTATTGGAACTTCGCCTTCAAAGAAGGCTCTTTTTCACGTCGAAAACGAATTATTTATCATAATATATTATGTCTCAAAGCTACAAACTACTAGCATTTCGGAACGACCACTGCTGAGAAGAAATACCGAAAGAAACTCATGAAACAGTCTTGGTCGCCTAACATGCCAGAGGGGCTATTTATTAACTCTATACATACATTTTTTACATTGGTCATTTCATCATACACTCCAATATCTCCGATCTCTCTAATCTATTAGCACACCTGTATCCTACATATAATAAAACTGTAAGTGTTCTGTGTCTAAACTTTATAGAAAAAAAAAATCTTTATATGGCCAATAGAAGCTAAAACGATTTTTTTTTTGTCTGTCTGTCTGTATGTTACTGGAAAAAAATTGATGCGGTTTTCACAGTTGTAATGATGAACTTCGAGCACAAGGCTAGAGCAAAGGTGGCAAAGACTATAAAAAGACTTCCGCGCGCGGAAGTAGTCCGTATGGACTATGGCGTAGTGTATTTTTTCTTTGTCTATGGTGAAGAACGGCAATAAAAATATTCATTTTAATGTGTTCAAACCACGTTCAAACATCGCAAAATATATCGGGTACCACCTACGTACATGTCGTCGGTTTAACGGTTGGAACCGCCGCCGATAGCCCACTCGGGAAATCAGGTTGTTGTCCATCTCCCACGGTCAATAATGAAAATATGTGGTAAAGTATGTCACCTGCCAATGTGTTATGTCATATTAGTACTGTGGCCAGGGAAAGCGCGACCTGAAGTTTAAAAAAAAGTTTAATATGACACCAACATTATTAAGCTGACAAAGCTGACAAAAACGTCAAAGAAAGAATTGGGAATTTTCCGAGACCCAAATAAAAAAAAATGTTCCAGAAAACTTAATAGATGGCGCTTAGTAAAAGGCGAGTCCATACAAAAAGCAAACAAATGCACGGGATTGACATTAAAACAATAAAAACTAATAGAAAAAAACATCTAAAAAGTATCAATATTGTGATTTGTGCAACAGTCAAGCTGGGTGATTTTTTTCTGTCTCTGGTTGACAAAAAAGCGCACAATCTAGATACAGCCATTATTACGAATCAGCTTTCATAAAACGCCATCTGTTGAGACTTTTTTGTACTGATTTTTTTTTCTTAATTTAGCTGTCAGAAAATCGCCCATTGTAAGACATTGTAAACAATGATGTGGCGTTCGCCATCTACCGAGCAAATGCAGCAACTCAACGACTCCACAAAATCTCGGCGACAAGCAGCACTAATTCGCAAGATCAACACAAGATGGCGGCACAGTCTTCGCTACACTACATGCTAGTCCCGCTCTTTCCCGAAATTCATGTTGGTTGTTTGATTTTTTACTAGGTAGCAAAAGACTTGGCCTATTATTAATAAGTTCGTAATTACAAACTCCTATTTCCAAATTGATTGACGTAAATAAAAAAAAATCACAAGCATCAAAACATTTGCTTCTACTACGAGTATAATCAGTATTTCAGCTGTTCCTTACATTTTACAATACCTACTCGCCCAAAATGTATGGAACAGCTGATTTTTTTTGAGATTTCAGAGTCGGTTCCATACAAAAAGATGTTCATATTCATGAGTACTTTCACCCCTAGACAGGATGCAGGTGTTTACCCAAACACCCTGTATATGAAGATTTTTTTAATTTGCCGCTATTTAGCAGGTTGCGCTATTATTTGCCGTACACTATCATGGTTTACACAATTATAAAGCTAATATTTATGCTGGCTGCTGTTTTTATCAAACAAACCTCCTCCATTTTGTGAATAGGTTAAAAGTAAAATGATACACAATTTCTAGCTAAATCCATTTTATATTTAATCTTTATCTGCACTGCACACATAATAAAATTAACTAAAACAAAATACATAATATTAACTACATATTGTGTCTTCGTGTTCTTTGCCTTTTCATAACATATTGTGTACTTACACTAAAAACCCACACTATTAAAAAAAATCATCAATTCATAATAATAGTATTGCGTAATATATTTTCATTTTGAAACTCCGGAGCGTGGTCAGATAATATATCTAAGATGAGACTGTACACCACTTGTGGTGAGTCTTCTGCCCAAAGGAAGTCCGTGTGACTAAATTGATGTCTCTGTATTAAGTGATGACAAATTAGATTAGTAAAAAAAGGCAACAAACTTGTTATGTCAGATATTGGACAAAGCCAGTCATCAGCTGATGTTATCAAAGCTACTGGTAATGTTACATCATTTAAACGATAGGAAGGGGGAGACTTCATGCCATATTTCTTTAGGTTATTTTCCAGTCCAAAGTCGTACATTTGAAATTGGCCACTATTAACTAATTGAGCATAATGTTTCATTGTCTTGGCAGAACCTTCTTGAGAAGCATGATTTAATATATCATGTCTAAGATCTTTATTTAATATAGCTTTTCCACCATTTGCAAAGAAAAGTATCGCGTTAAGACATAATAAGTGATCGTCACCACAAAATTTGTTAAAAATTTTTGTTGGAATACTTAAATTTGTAAAAAATTCTTTATGTCCTAAGTCATCAATGTAGCCGTATTTTTCGACATCTGCAAGATATCGCATTGGACCCTTGACATTATACATAAAAGCTAAAGGTGCAAGTAAGGTAGCCGTTTTTAAGATATTATTGTATTGTGGTTGAGTGGACAATAATACTAGTAAAGCAGTTGCTCCCATAGAGTAGCCGATGTAGTGAAGTTCCGCATTACTGTCACCAATCTCTCTGATGTAGTTTATAGCAGCTGGGATATCATATATTCCGACTTCATGAAAAGAAAAGTCCCAAAAATCTTTGGAATCGACCGAGAGCCTAGTATGTGCCCTTGAAAACTTGTTTCCTCTCGCGTTAGTCATCCAGACGTCGTAACCCGACAACCACAGTAAATATGGAAGAGCTTTGTTTGATCCAAGAAGAATCCAATCTTCTGAACTTCCAAAGAGACCGTGGTGTAATAAAACTTTTTTCATTTCCCTCCCATTCGAATCTCGTAGAAGTATTCTATGCAACGTTAACATATATCCATCAGCCGTGAGAGCTGTATGACTTTCAAGTCTATATCCATGCATGGTTATTAATTTTGTCATATCCATATCAACATTTTGTTTGAATTGCGTTGCTTTCGGAATAAAGTTTCTGATATTAATTTTCGGCTCATCTCTAGTACTTACTGAACATTTTTTTGTAGCAGATTTATTTAACGATTCCTTAATAAACTTGTAGAACTCATTTTTTGTTAAATTTCTTCTATGTAACAGCGCTTCATATTTACATACAAAAAATTGTTTTATATTATTTATTAGTTTTTCGAATGACCCGCTTATGGAATTCATTGAACTTCGCAACATATCGTCTAAATCGATGTCAAATGCGGTACTATAATTAATTATGCACATAATAAAAAGAAAAAGTAACATTATTACGAACACTGCAGTTAGTTCTGTAGTCAGATCAATACTAAAAATATTAATAATATGATACGTTACACGAAAAAGTAAAGAACAATAAGTATAATCAAAAATATGAGAACCATAATATTTATTCATAATGTACTTGCTTGAATGTATAGTAGGTCAATACATACAATACAAAAGTAAGATTTAAGGAATGGCTATGTCTTAATTTGTTTAGTAATATCATAGAAGTAGTAAGGCTGTAACCGACCACACCCAAGAAATGGGAGAAGAAACGTAGAAGACCCGGCAGCAAGATGGGTCGACGATATAAAGAATGTTGCTGGCAAGAACTGTACAAAAAAAAATTAAATTGTTACTTGCTGAAAAAGCATATTACACAATAGACGAGCTTATAAATGACAAAGACATTAAATAACTTAAATATATAATTAGCATATATTAAATCAAAAACCCGCTTGCCGCTCCCCTCTTGTTACTATTGCGCACCCGACAGGGTTCATATTGTACCTAAAGGATAACAGAAATTACTTATTATAAGAGAATTGTATAATATGAATTGCAATAAATGTTTTGAATTGAATTGAATTAAAGGGGCGCGCGCTTCTTACTTTTATGAGTACATACTATGATGGAATCTCCACATCAAATTCAAAGTTGATAAAAAAACAGAAAGAACATGAGTGAACCTTTTTTCTACAAGTTATTATTTTAACAGTTTATTTCTAATATATATTATTGTATTGGGACTTTTTTGAGAGGCACGGGTCCATGGGCGGGCACCCAGTACTTTGAGGCTTTCATGGGGCCAAAGCCAACATAAAGAGGCCTATTTGTATCTTTTTATTCTAAAAGTGAAATGGCTGCATCTGCGGAGAAACGGACAGTCATCCACAGCTGCCAAACTATTGCCAGGTAGGGTGTAACATGGTTTCAAAAATATCTGATTTAATTATATAAACACCCCAATGTAAACTCCATTTATTCTTAACAGTCCTATCATGTAAACAATCTTACCATGTCTTTTTATGATTTTACAACAATATAAATTAAAATAGACTTTTTAGGAAATTACTAAATGTTTTATTATTGAATGTTTAGGTTTGAACTAATATTTGATTTATTTTCAACAAAATTCAACAAAAAGTACTGTGAAGATTGTGTACATGATAGGACTGGTAAGAATAAATGGATTTTACATAGCATGGGATACATACATACATACATTCAACATGCTTATTTAAATTTTGTCATAAGTATATTTCACATTTGATTTGTCACTGCCATTGTTATATGCTATTTTTCAATGTGTAAATGTTTGAGAATAAATCATTTATCTATCTATTCATATATAGAATCACGTCTTTATTCCTTACGGGGTAAACAGAGCCAAGAGTCATGAGACTCGAAGGCCACGCTTAGCTGAATAGTGGGCTCTCTGATGGAATGGAGATTGAGGTATAGTCACAGGTTGCTAGCCCATTATCTATGAGTGAAGGAATCCCCAGTTTTTAAAGCCCTTTCCCTTGATTGACTTTTACAATCTGCGCAGGAAGAGAAGCAGCTGGCACATTCTATGTTTTTTCTTCGCTCCCAGACCAGCATGGAAGCAAAAATACAACCCATTGTGGGGTCTATCGTGAAGTTGCATAAGTGTAATCGTAAGAGGAAATAATATTCTATCCTCAAATGTAGTGCTTTGGAAGTGTATGTAGTGACAGAACGTCATTAAAAAATCGATAGAAAACCTGTAGAATCTTATTTTGCTATATACATGTAGTCGGGGCTGTGAATTTTCAGTTGTATGGAGGTGGTCACATTAAATCCTACGATGGTGATTTTTATAAACTACATAGATTATGATATTACAACTGCAAATTTAAGTGTAAAAAAAAAATCACCACCGCCGTTTTTTTTTAAACGCTATTATAAGACTCATATTGTTATAACTCTCAAACAAAAAATCCTACCAGGGTGATTTTTTGTTACATGTTTCCTTACGAATAATAAAAGCTTGATTTAAAAAATCACCAATAAATAACAATACGAAATGGATTTTTTAATGAGTTGTAATTTTTATACTTTAAAAACATCCTGTACAAAAACAAAAAATCCAGCAATGGTGACTTTTATATATTACTCGTATACTATTGTAATGAACCATATCCTCAATTTTTATAAGGGTGACTACAACAGTTTTTTTTTTATTAACTTTTATTTTATTTTTTTTAATTCTACAGTCGAGAAAATTGTATATTCGTACGTAATGTGAATTATTCAATCTTAATTTTAAAAAACGACTCATGTTTATGAACCCGATTTCCTGTTATTAAATAAAAACCATATTGACATTTATAACGTTAAAAATACATTTTATGACTAGAAAGCCTTATTATAAACCGGCCAACTTTTATTTACAGGTAAATGAAGTCTTATTATTTAATTGTGAACAGTAATCTCTATTGTAAACTTTTTTGTTTACGAGCAATTCAGTATAGTTTATTTACCCCTCCCATTTCATATCGGATCATCAAAATTCTTTTTTTTTTATATAAGGATGTCTAAAAACATCAAAATAATGTTAAGTATAAAAATCATGGTTGTAGGAATTTGTCGGTAAAAAAAATTTAAATGCCCCGCCTAATGGCCTTATGATAGCCTTTGCCCTCGGCTTCGTCAGCCTGAATTTCGTTTTTAGCTATTTCACCTTCTAAGGGGTGGAATTTCCAGAATTCCTTTTTAGTGCTTACATACCTAAGCTGTATAATGAAAGTCTATGCAAAATTTCAAGTTTCAGCGTTCAGCAGTTTTGGCGTTGATATATGGTTCTTAAATCCCGGCTCCATCACGAAATCAGCTCGATGGTACCAAAATATTGCATTGTCATCGGACTAACGTACTTATCTAGTACGCAAAGTTTCAGCTCAATCGAATAACAGCGTGTATTAACAGATAACACAATAAATGATTGAGAAATGGTTTGCAATACTTTTTAAAAAGGTTATTTCTTTACATAACGAACATTGCAAGTTAAATAAAAGCGCGAGAAAAAGTAGTCCCTTTAAGCTCCAGACAACATTCAATGCACAACTTTTCTGGGCTTTGTTTTACTATCTCAGGTGTGTGTATATCAAGATGAAACCTACGCCAGATTTTAAGTTAGACCTTCAAAATACAACTGTAAAAACTGCATCAAAATTTGTCTGATGCGCATACAATCATACAGACAGATAGACAGACAAAAATTCACACTTCTTGTATTTTTCATACTTCTAATAATAGCACCTCTGCAGCCACTATGTGGGTTCTTTTTTAACGGTACTTTATTAAAAACACTTGAGCTGTCGAGCCCAGCCGTTCGAGAGATATGAGGTACCTAATAAATAATAGTAGATACATATATATACATACGACGATACAAGATACGCGCGAAAAACTTAACCCTTCCTTTGCAGTAAACTTCACCTTATATCATGAATAAATAAATAAAAGTAAGTTCGAAACTCGTGTTCTTAATTCTAACAACTTAATTATAAATTTGCTATACCTTTCTAGGTATAGCAAATTTATAACTAAGTTATAATATACCTATAGCGCAGTAAATAGACGAGAATCAAATTACAAACGATCCAGTAATTGTGAATTTTTTGAAATGTTGTGTAGGATTATTGTGAGTATTCAAAATAAAAAGGGCACAATTGCCAAGTTTCCGCGCCCGTAGTAATCTTAAAAAAACTAAAAAAAAAAAACATTCTTAAGATTTAGGCTCATATTTTCGTTTAGATGCATTTTTGCTAGGAAAGTGTTCTACAAAATCTTGTAGATAATTAAATTTCTTATTATTTACATTTTACATTTTGTATCTAGGATTGATAGTTACTGAGCTTACCGATATGAGTGCTCATAAAAAAAATTAAAAAAATCTTCTTTTTCTGAAATTTGTCAAACTTTTCACTTCAGAACGATGTAATCTAGTTATGGCATATTTTAAGAGAATAAGTATTGGAACAAAATTTGTAGGGAATTTAATTACCTACAAAACGCATTTGCATTTTTCTTAACCAACCCTGCAGAATGGGGAGTAAAACTCAATATTAAAACTACGGAATATTGTTTTTTTTTGTTATAATATTTTATTTTCTGCTTACTGCGTCTCGGGTCTTCGCTCCCGTGTGAATTTCAGGATATAAAGTAACCTATGTACTATTTCTGGTATTTTTCTACTAGTATACCAAATTTAATACAAATCCGTCCATAGTTCATTGAATAAAGACCAAAATAGAGCTAAGGGTAGGGTTTTCTTACAAATCATTCAATAGTTCTGAATTTTTGATATGTTATTTAGTATGGTTAGTAAGTGTTTAAAATGCAAGAGGAACAATTTCTCCCCCCTTCCACGCCCGCCATATGTTGGAAAAACAAAAAAAAATTGCCACTTTATTCAGATTTGCGCTCTCACCTTCGTTTAAATGCATTTTAGCTACATTAGAGTTCTACACAATGTTGTAAAAATAAATTTCCTATAATGTACATTTTATATTTTGTTTCTAGGGCTAATAGTTATGGAGATGTGCACTTTAAAAAAATCGCATTTTTGATCGCATTTAGAAATTTGACAAACTTTTTACTTCAGAGCGCTGTAATTCATTTATGGCCTACTCTAGGAAAATATATATTGGAATAAAATTTGAAGAAAATTTAATTACCTACAAAACACATGTAATTTTTTTTAACCAACCCTACGGAGTAGGGAGTAAAAGTAAAAGTTAAAATATTACGTTTTTGCTATCATATTTTATTGTCTACTAGCTGCACCCGGGGGCTTTACTCCCATAGGAATATTGGGATAAAAAGTACCTTATGTGCTAGCCCTGATATTTTTCTACTAGCATACCAAATTTTATCGAAATCCGTCCAGTAGATTTTTTAAGATTGAGCAAGAAATATCACATCCAAACTTTTTCATTTTAAAATCGGGTTTCTTTCCCAATCTTTATTGCTGATGAAGCAAATATTATCTAATATCTGTACTTGATAATGTCTACAGACACTTTTACAGAGTCCCAATCAGGTACCGGTTACTCACCTGCAATGAATCACACTATAATTGGGAAAGTTTCGATGTGATATTTGTTGCTTAATCACACAAAATCTACTAGACGGATTTCGATTAAATTTGGTATACTAGTAGAAAAATATCAGGACTAGCACATAAGGTACTTTATATCCCGTTTCCATAGGAGCGAGGTTCAGTTAGTAAAAAGTAAAATATTATAGCAAAAAACAATTTCCGTTGTTTTATCATTTAGTTTTACTCTCCACCTTGCAGGGTTGGTTAAGAAATATGCAATTGCGTTTTGCAGGTAATTAAATTCCCTACGATGTTTGTTCTGCTACTTTTTCTCCTAGAATAGGTCATGACTGGATAACATCGTTCTAAATTAAAAAAGATTGACGAATGTTTGAAAAATGAGATTTTTTTAAGGCAAAGGATTTTTTTTTCTCCGAAACTGTCGGTCCTAGAGACAAAATATATAATGTAAATTATGGAAAATTTAATTTTCTACAACATTGTGTAGAACACTTTTTTAGCGAAAATGCACTTAAAAGAAAATATAAGCGAAAAACCGAACAAAGTGGTGATTTTTTTTTTATTTTTCCAATTTGGCGGCGAGTGCAAAAGCTATTCAATTGTGCCATATTTATTATAAATACTTACAACCATCCTACACAATAATATAAAAAAAATTGAGATACTGGACCGCACGTAATTAACTCCTAGGGAAGGTTCGCTCTATTTACTGCGCTACTATAGCAAATTTATAATTAAACATCCAAGACCCAAGGCAATCTGAAAAGGATAATTTTCCAACTTGACCTGAACGGGGATCGAACCCGGAACCCCGTAGTTCAGAGACACGGTCCTTACCACTGCGCCATCAAAGCCGAGGTTATTTCCCGCGTAGTCTGCGTAGAATTTACTTAGTAATTTCTCAAGTTCTAAGCAGTTCAGATAAAACCTGTGTCAGATTTTAAATTAGACTTATCAGCAATACAATGAGCGATTTTTCTGACAGCTAAATTAAGAAAAAAAAAAACAGTATAAAAAAGTCCTAACAGATGGCGTTTTATTGAAAGCCGAGTCGTAATAATGGCTGTACCTATATTGTGCGCTTTTTATTGTCAGCCAGAGGCAGAAAAAAAAACACGTAACAGTTTGACAGTTGCACAAATCACATTATTGATACTTTTTACTTATTTTTTATTAGGTTTTTTTTTTAATGCCAGTACCGTGCATTTTTGCATTTTTGCTTTTTGAATGGTCTCGCCTTTTACTAAGCGCCACCTATGAATTCATCTGGAACTATTTCTTTTTTTAATTTGGGTCTTAGAAAATCCCTCACAGTAAAACAAAAATAAACAGTATCAAAATTCATTCAGTAGTTTTGTTAAAACATAGACACAAAGACAAAATCTTCTTAAAACATAAAATCTGCGGAGAGTTTAGGGTTAAATTTTGAATTAAATTAAAATATTGTCTTCCAACATACATAAAGCTATACAAAGTCAGTGACTGAAACGAATCACTACAAAACTGACTCCACGCAGTCTTGTCGCACCTATCTTTGGCTCTAAAGCACTTATATAAATTGATATATATGTAGTATGTATATTATGTAATGTTTTAAGTAAGTTTATTTATGTTGTAAGTAATTGTACTAATTTCGGTCTTAAGTTTTTCTTGTCTTTTCTTTTTAAGTGTTTTTGTGCCCTTTGCTCATTTGCACTCACCCCAAAAATGATATCTTTTCTCTCTGCATCACCTCTTGGTTGACTGGTAGAAAAAGCCTCCTGCTTTAAGTCCGCCATTTACATGTTTTTTGTAAAGAAGTTAAATAAATAAAATAAATAAACTTATATTAATTCTATGCCTAAAGTGCAATTAATTTTTTTGTGCATATCTACATTTTTTTTATTAAATATCATTAACTATATAGACTAGACCTGGTACAGTTTTATTTTTACTTTATGAACAGATAACACTGATCATTGACAATATTACCTGCATACATACTTATACTGTCTTAAGTAATCTATGAAAAACTATGAATCTATGAACGTCAAAATTTAGTATTTATACTATGTGAATTGATATTAACTTTTATTATTGTATGACATTTTAATTTATATCTTACATTTTTTTTTTAACTTTTAAATTGTATAATTATTTTTTGCATGCCAGTGATGGTGCAACGTGCTAGGCTTTACTTTTTTTGATCATGTACACATTGTACATCATGTAACAATTTACCATGTTGCTGCAAATAAATCATTCTATTCTATTCTAAAATAATATCCATTCAACTTATATGATCGTTCTAAAGATGTCAGGCTTCAAAGGGGATATAAAAACACATACAAATGTTGTAAAGATTTATTTGTAGTGTATATTATTAACTAACTTAACTAAAATAATTACAATAGGTACATCTTCTGTAGCATGTACTCGTAATGTAGTATTACGATTGTCATATTTTTTTTTTGTAATTAAGATATTAATAAATTATCAGATACACTTACGACAGAGCGAGAAATTGTTTCTGAAAAACCTAATAAATTATGCGACTTTTTTAACTGTAGTTGGAACTAATACTGTGGTATTAGGTTTGTTATAAATACGTGTAATTGTTGACAATTTCACCAGTTGCGGGGGGAACGCAAATTTCGCAGCATGTGTCGAAATCTGTAAAACAACACTATGCTAAGTTACACACCATTGATACAGTGTTGATCAAAATGTTGCATGATAAAATGTAAATAAGTATTGTTACAAAATGCGAGAATTGTAAAGGAAAAGATTATCTTGATCCAGAAAATAAATGTTATACAGAAAAAATCAATGTTAATTAATTACCTACAATGGCAATCGCAACTAAGGAAACAAGTGGAAAGTCAATATACATCCATAATTTTAAAATAAATATTGAATGAAACCTATATTATAAATGGATTTATATCGTCAAGAAAATTATTCATCAATCAGTTATTATTCCCGAAATGAAAGATATTCAAAGTAGTATATTATTGAGGACAGCATTATTCGAAATAGATTCATAGTAAAGTCGGTGATTTGCAAAAAAGTCTTCTAGAAATCGATTTTTCTTCAAGTCATCTCGGATCTGGGTAAATTTCGTATTTGGTGCATGAACACACTTGAACACATAAAAGATAACAAACGCGAAAGCAATGGAAGCAGTAACTGTTACGTCAAAAAATCTAATTTTAAATTACAGGGCTTTTAACAAATTATAAAATTTTCACTTTATAGTTGGTTAATTATTTTAGAAAACGTCCAAAAATTCACAATAATTTGATTGAAAGGAACTAAGATTCAAATCCTGCTCTCGCTCTCGCCACATGAGTTTGCATTAAATCTGACTCATGTATGGCAGTTGACCTGACCACCCTTTGCTTTCTTTAAAGGAAAACATCGTTAGGAAACCTGCACACTGGCCGATGATGGCCAGATCCGAGATGACTTCAACGAAAAGTAACCTCAAATCCTAGTTGGCTGACCCACTATCATTTGTCACAAGCGTAATTTGTAATTAAATGCTTAGTTTTCATTCCATTAAAACATTATTATAATAGGGAACCGGACAACTTTTTTTTTTGATGCTTCTTTGAAATACCTCACATTAATAGAATCATCCGTAAAAGAATCACATCGATAACCAAAGTATTTTCCAAGACATAGCCAAAAACAATTCACATTTTCAAGCGATTTTTTACCAAAACGCTCCTAACTAAACGTACATTCATGTGACGTCACGCGTAGAAAATGGACTTTCCCTAAAAGTTTGAACTCGAATAAATTAGCTCTGGAGAATAAACTCGTGCTGAAAAGTCGCAAAATGGGTTTAATTATATGTATTCTATCATAAAATTACATATTTTTAACAATTCTCATACCAAGGCCGGTTTATTTGATGAAAATATGTCTAGTACTTATGTAGACTTTACAAAAAATAAATGCAGATACAATTTAATAAAATGTTAAGAATAGCTTAAATTAAATAAACTAATCAAGTTCGGATTTATCATGTTGAATCTCATTTTTAGTAAAATTTGGGCCGCTTTTTAAGTATTCAAGCAACCTTGGAAAAATCTGTGTTTCAGCTTTATCACCCCATAAAAATTCGGTGTGACTTATATTTCTGCCATGGATGACCAAGTTGTCAAGAGGCGTCATAATCGTATAAAATAGTTTTAAAACATCTGGGGTAGTGGCTATCCAGTCATCAGTAGAACTTAATATAGCTATAGGTACGGTTACCTCTGATAATGGATATTCTGAAAACAAATCTCCATAATGATGAAATTTACCACTTGCAGCTATTTGTTGGTAATGTTTAATTGTTTTTGTTGAGCCACCTGCTGGTATATGATAGATTAATGTTGATATAAAATCATCGTTCCAGTTTCCAAAGTCTGGCGTACCACTTAAAAAAAATAAAGGATTCGTACAGAACATGTTTGATCCCGCACAAAATTTCGAAGCTATATTGTTCGGTACTTTACGTTGAGGTAAAAATTCTCCGTCACCAAACTCACTAAATAGTGTAGAAGTCATCTTTAGAGGACCTTTAATATTGTTCATATATACTAAAGGAGCTAGAAAAATTGCCATTCTGAAATACTCATTGTAAGTTGGAACCGTCGAGAGAAGAACTAAAAATGCTGAAGCACCCATAGAGTGACCAATAAAGTTTATTTTATCGGTATTATTTTTAATTTTTCTAATATATTCTACAGTTGCACTTATATCATAAACTCCCATTTCATGAAAGGAGAAACTCCAATACTCTGCACAATCCACTTTCATCTCTAGGTGACCACGTGAATAGTAGTTTCCTCTTGAATTTATCATCCACACATCGTATTCAATACTAGATAGGATGTACGGGAGGGATCTGTTAGCACCCAGTAAGATCCAATCAGCAGAACTTCCTAGCAACCCGTGGTGAAGCAAAACTGTGCTATTGGATGTGTTTAAAGATTTATCTACAACAATTCTGTGCAAAGTTAAGAGATAGCCATCTTTTGTACTTATAACATGTGATTCTACCTTTTTCCCATGTAGAGCAGCTAACTGTGGTGTTGATAATAGATTAGTGGGTTCCGTTTCTATCTTCGTATATTGTCTTTCTGGAAACTCTCTGATGCCGGTCGGTATAGCTTGACTATGGATTGGTTTTTTATTCTTGTGTGTATTGCCATTTATAAACGATTTTATTTTATCACCGAAATTCAGGAATGATTTAGTTATTGTGTCCCCAAATTCATGCATTTTTGACACCATGTGATCAAAAAATTCAAAGCAGCTAACATTTGTAGCTTGGCACAGTAAAATTCCAAAAGTTAACACTAGGATCTTCATGATGTATTGATTAAACTGACTAGCACGTCCAACTGTCAAAGCGCAAAGTAAAGTTGTAATGATTTTGGCACATTGAAATAATAATACAGATAGTTTACAGTTAGAGACAATAGACGATGAACTCATTATAGTTACAATTATTGATACAATGTATCATAATCAGAGTGATTTTAAGACATATACACAACCTCCTACATGCCATCGTCGTAGCCACGGTTCTCCAGGCTTGACCCAGCTTGGCGGGAAGATTCCCTGTGAGGCGGTTGAGCATCCCGCTGTAAAGTCATTTACGAGTATCTTGTTCATAAAATAATTGATACCAAGTAATAACATTATATTATATTATATTAGTTTACAATATTTTTGACCCATAAATGCTACTAGGATTTTTGATAGATATTTATGGAAAATACTCCATATAAAGGGTTTTTCAACAAGAACTTTGTTTTCTAAAATAATATAAAACAAAGAATTTAGATGACGATGATTCGAATTTTTATTGTAATACGAAAAGAGAAAAGTTTGGCAATTATGAATGAAAAATAATATCTGGCAAATGTCCACCACGAGCACGATGACTGATCTCTTTTATCAAAAATTTTAATCATTTTTGGCAAAATGGCGGGTCTCGTTAATCACATCACGGATTTTGAGTTTTAAGGCTGCAATCGATTCCATTGGCTCTGTATAGACTCTATCCTTAACATAGCCCCACAAAAAATAACACTTAACCGCTGAATTTCGTGAAATTATGCGATCGGGAAATTACGTTTGCAATAAATTGATCGTTTCATTGGCTGTGTGACATGTGGCAAAAATCTTTGATGAAAGAAGAATATAATTTGTCAGCGTACTCATAGTGGACATTTGCCAATTTTCTCTTCGTATTCCAACAAAAATTTGAATCATTGTCATCTAAATTCTTTGTTTTATTTTGTTTTAGAAATCAAAGTTCTTGTTGAAAAATTATATTGGTCTGATAATCTTTCGAAATTTTGTGTTTCGCTAATATTTTGAGACAGTACCTATTCAAATAAGTAGTTATATAATTTTTGCACGACTGACCAAAAAAGGAGTGTTATGTTTTCAGGGTTCATGTATGTATGTATGTAATTTCTTTATTCCACTACAAGTCCTAAACGGCTTAACAGATTTTGATGTGAGAGGTATTGTTAGATTCCTTGCATAAGCCTGAATGACATAGGCTATGTAACTTGTCAGTCGTGTTTTTTTATTTTTAAATAATTAGCTTTTTAATAACTTGTTTTATAGCTGTTAATATTGTAATACTGTTCACTGTTCATTTTTACAAAGCAATTTAATATGAAATATTTCAAGTTTTATCCTGCAAATAAACATTTTGATTTCTGCAAAAACTTTTTGAAAATTGTGTTAATCTCCATCTAATAATAACCGTAAACTATATGGAGAAAATAACTCAACTTTCAAAAAATGTTTTTGCTGAAAAGAAAATTCTTAAGAATTCAAAATTAAATTATTAATAAACAAGTTACAGTGTTGACATTGGTCAACTTCAGCAATGTTTTTACCACTGTACACTTTGATATACTATTGGCGGTTCTGCGTTCTCTTAACACATGTTCTGATGCTATTGAATGGTTTCGTACATATCTGTTTGGGTGTCAACAACGAGTACG
Organism: Ephestia elutella; assembly: GCA_018467065.1. Lineage (NCBI taxonomy): Eukaryota > Metazoa > Arthropoda > Insecta > Lepidoptera > Pyralidae > Ephestia > Ephestia elutella. Next base: position 13,811,390 of record CM031564.1, read on the forward strand.
TTTCGAAGATTACTTCTGGTGTTGCACTAGTGCTGGTGTACCGCAGATCTCCTATTCTTTTTGCTCTCTTCATCAACTCTATTCATTCATTCATATTCATATTCATTTTCTTTTTCATTTTTAGTGCTCTACAGCTTCACACCTCCTAACATATGTATGCCGACGACCTCCAAATCTATTCGCAATGTAAAGTTTATGACCTCTTCCTTATTAACATTTTAAAAGAAGACCTGGAACGCATTTCTGCATGGAGTAGTGAGTAATCCATGGCCTTGTTGTTAACCTTAGTAAATCACAAGCTATTATCATAAGTAGCCCTCGTCTCATCTCATTGATCAATATAACCTAAGCTTCCAATTTTTTTTTTCAACGGCTCTATTATTCCATTTAGCGATAAAATAAAAAACCTAGGAATTTTCTTTGATATAACTTTTTCTTGGTCGCCGCAAATATCTAAGATCAGCAGGAAAATATTTGGTGTAACAGCTTCTCTGAATAGGCTTAAAAACTTATTACCGACCAAAACCAAAATTCGTGTTTTTTTTTGAACAATGAGCTTTGAATGCTATTTATCAGCCATAAAGTAGTGTATTAATTATAACCATTTGATTAGAAATAAGTACTACAAGAATAATACATTTTAAACCTAATTTCGTAAAATAGCCAAGGTAGATCATTTGACAGATCCAGTTTTGTTTACTATGGCTGGGGCGAATCAAGGTAAATATACGAATATCCTATTAAAATCTCAGGAATTCTTTATTTAAGATTAAAATGTCCAAATGTTGGCTGAACTTTGAAGGGTAAAAAAATCCTTTTGAAAAAATTTAATTTTATTTATTTATTTTTATTTTTATTTACATGGAAGACCAACAACTTTCTTATAGGTTCTATAGATAACAACTTAAAAAACATATAGTCATTTACAGGTCCTCACATCTAGAAAACGGACTAAAATAATATTCAATTGTGATCTCAGAAAACAGAATAAGGACAATAAAGAATATTAATTCTGAAAAAATAAAAAATACGTTCTCTCTCTCTCACTTTATCTCACAACATTATATAAATAGTTATTATATAATTATTCAAGAAATATTTATAAATAAATTAATGTCAGTTACCCATATAGAAACTGACTAAGAGTCTTCTTAGCCTTGGAAGGCTGGTGTGGAATAAGTCGAGATCAAGTTCATCTGCAATGTGGTTATACCTATTGCCAGTTCGCCAGAGAAATGAGTTTTGCCTGTAATTCGTGCTAACAACAGGAGTATAAATGAGCGGTCTGTATCTCAATATTCTGGGAGGAGCTAAGAAACCTATTCGTTCAAGCAGCTCAGGGCAGTCCAAAACACCATTAACAATTTTATATAACAAAACTATATCAGCAACTTCTCTACGCTTGTCTAGAGGTAAAAGATGCTGTCTTGCACAGAGTTCAAAATATGAGTCAGAATCAAATTTAATATGTAGGTGATAACATAAATATTTAATAAATTTTCTTTGAATGGACTCTAACCTAGAAATATAAATGTCATATCTAGGGTTCCAGATTTGAGATGCGTACTCCAAGTGACTCCTTACGTAAGTGCAGTATAATATTTTTAAAGTTTTGGCTTGATGAAAATTTTTAGAGTTACGCATCACAAATCCCAAAGATTTAGAGTTGAACAACATTTATGATATTTATTATTATTGTAAAAATTTTAGGTCACACTGTAATAATTAGGTATATCTTAAAAATTAATAAATTAAATACATACTACTATACTAATACTACCTATAAATAAATACTATATATTAAAAATCTAACTCTAAATTTGGTGTCGTTGGCAAGGTGCCCATCACACAGGCAGCATTCCCGCGCTGAATAGCAATAGCTAATCGCTGGGCGAGAAAGCTGCCCGCACGAGGGTCACCTGTTGCCTCCCTCAGGCGTTTACTGAGCTCCCTGTGGAGCCCCCGTGCGCCACTGCCCCATGAGCCTAGAGTCTCGACGCCAAAAGCCACAAACTGGTATTGTGCGCCGAGACAACTATATTTGTTGGTCTTTAAGCGTTCACGGGCATCTGCCGCCGCCCCGGCTTGTCTGCTTGTTGCGGGGAGGTAGGACGCAGCCAGGGTATCTGCGCAAGTGGCATCCCAGACTAGCGCTCTACCCATATTCCATGGGATTAAAGACATCCCATCGGGGCGCTTACCATCGTCCCGTGCAATCCGGGGCTCGAGAGCTACGGGAACTTTGGCACTGACGAGTGCCCTTCTGAGGATGTCATTCAGGGCAGCATGACGGGACTGACGGCCGGCGCCCGAGGTACAGGCGAGTCCGTGGTGACCAAGACCATCAACGGCAGCACCACAGGAATTACAGTTGTGACTTACGCATACATCAGTTCCGAGTCGGAGACATACAGCTATGCGGAGTGTTAATGGGTCTATGAAGGTTCCGAGTGCAGGCGAGGGGTAGGCATGGAGCCAATGACCAGACTCTGGCCTGGATACAGCCAAAAGTCTTGCCCGCTCCCTCCCTGAGGTAGAATTTAGAATTGATTGAAACAAATTAGTTGATGAAATGGTGTCCCAGGCTCTTTGTTTATACAATTTGGATGGTAAATTTTGACCCGGTCCAGCTAACCATGCATTCGAGGCCTCATCCAAGCATGCAATCTCGCAGTTTGTTACCGAAGTGGTATTAAGTATTTTACCTGCGAGATTGGAAGTGCTATGAATTGAGGACAGGAATGCTGGTAAAGCAACACTTGAAATTTTGCGGGTTCCCAAGCCACCAAGCCTTATAGGCAAAGAAGCTTGAGCCCATGCCTGCTCGCTTAAGTGAATGTTTAAAATAGCTTCAATTTGGGATTTCAAAAGTAAGTCAATAGGTTGCAACAGATCAGGGAATTTCCAGATAGGACAGCAGCGAAGCAGGTAGGTGAATTTTGGCATTATTAAACAAAATTTTAAAATAAATAAAGCTGAATGACTACTAATTTTAACAAGGCGGTCCGAATAGTCGCTAAATTTTGAAAATGAATTTCTTAGGAGGGAAGGTATGGCATCTTCAAAGATTGGTGAACCCAGTAGATGAAAATTCTCTTTTGTTATAATTTTTAAATTTGGGGCGATGATGTTAAAATTCTGAATAATTTTTGATGCCAAAGTATTATCATTTATTTTAATGAATAATTCACATTTATTTAAATTTAAATCTAAACCAATTTCTTGAAATTTGTTTATTATTTGTGTTAAATCGTTCAGAACGGTTTGTGAGTCTCCACCTAGTGTTCCATCGTCGAGATACCATACATTTAATTTGGAATTTAGACTATGAATTATGGAATTGATAGCCAAACTAAAAATTGCTGGACCGAGGGGATCACCCTGCTGACAACCTACTGCCGAAAGAATTTCATTATTTTTATGCATCAATTTCGATGGACTATGATAACACTGAATCATAAAATTGTAAATTTCGGGTATGTGATACTTTATTTCATTCAGCAGGGTGTCTCTGTTGACCGAATTAAAAGCATTTTTGACGTCTAATTTTAAAATAACTTCGCACAGGTTGCTCTTGGCAAACGTGCGCACGGCGTGTACTGCTGCCTCACACCCGCCACGTGTGCCAAAACCAACCTGTACGGGTTCAAACAGGTCTTGAAGTTTTTGGCGGGTAATACGCACGCAAATTTTGGCTGCTAAACGTCGAAATGTTGTGCCTACAGCAATAGGACGCACGCCACCGTCCTTCTTTGTCAGAGCTATGAGGTTCGCCCCATAGAGAATCGGCGTCACGTCCTGGCAGACATCTCCACGCAGCATCAGGTTAACCAGCTTAGTTATACAAGAAATTAATTTTTGACCAGCCACTCCTGTGCCGTGACTGGTGAGATCTACCAGATGCTGCGGTGAAATCCCGTCCAAGCCGGACGCCGACCCTTTTGGGAAGGATGCGATGGCGGCTATGATGTCCTTGTCAGAGGCTTGTAGGCACGAGGAATTTTCTAATGGGGGATCTACAAAAAAGGGGGTAGAAGGGCCTGGGGGATGTTTGGATTGTAATGCAGCTGCAGTCTCCGGTGTGTCGGGGGCGAGGGAGTCATTGGAGAAAAGGAGTCGGGTCGCTCCTTTGAGGTCACCGTCATGAATTTTCTCCTCGACCTTCCCAAGCAAATCGAAATGTTTTCTCTGAGTTGAATTTTTCCAAAAATTGCTACAATTTTGATCGAATGTTGGTGTTAAAATATTATTTTTGATTTTTTGTGTGAGCGAAACATTATTTTTTGTTTGGTCTGATACGTGTAAAATTTTGAAAGCGAAAGTTAAGACATTACGCCATGAGTCAATGCTGTTGGCACTCACGCAATTTGAAATTACTTCTGTGAGTGCCTCAGCCACGGCAGTTCTGGCCCCACGTGGGATGCGTTTAATAATTTGGTTTGATTGCTTGAGTTGCCCGAGGAGAGACTGTAATGGGATGGAATGATTACATGGTGGTGATACAGAACTTGTGCTGATGGAAGGGGAAGAATGAATTCGTACCTGATGTGCACGGGACTGATGTATGTGTAAACCTCTTAGTGTTGTGAAAGTTCTAAGACAAACACAACACTGCATGAGGGTTTGATAAAGCTCCTGAAATTGCCTAATACTAAAATTATTCTAAAACAATATAAAATAATAAAAAAGACGTCACGATATAAAAAAATTCCTTAGATATCTCATTATTTCTCATAGGTATTGCTGTTCATCATCATGATATTATGTACTATGTTCATCTTCTTTGAAATTGCATTAATGATATTACATATGTGACAGATTCCATCAATGATTTATTTCTCTCTGACGACTTAGAAAAAAATTGTCTTTTTAGATGTTCTTGATTTTTATTACATTCCCTTTGCTAGCACCGCACGAAGTTATAAGCTGAACGAAATTCTTATTTTCTTCTATGTAATGCCGCAAACGTTATTTCGTAGGTCGGCCAATATGTATGAGTATGAGGTTATTTTTCGTTCAAATCAACTCGTATGTTGGAAATTTTGGTATCATATATATATTCAGAAAAATGTCCTTGAATATTTAATTCGAAAAATACTTTTTCACGACCATATATTAAATATAGAAAATTATTTATTTATTTTCGATTTTTAATCAATCAAACATGACAGCCGATCAAAAATCAAGATTTAGATGCTTTTTTAACAATACCATCAATATGATGTAGTGATAACTACAGAATTATTTTGAACTTCTAACTGGTCAACTTTGCATGTCATATTTTAGGTGAAATAGTTGATATATTGGGATACTATTCCTGTGGCGTATTACCTGCATGATAGGCTCTCGACGCACCACAATAGCAGGCATTCAAATCCATTAGTTTCCAGACAAATTGAATGGGAAAGTGACACACCGGTACACAAACTTCATATGTTGTTTTTACAATACTTATTAAGAAAACAGGGAGACCCGCACATCAAAACGTTCTTTGAGTCACGCCGAAACCATTGGTAGCAATAACTCGACGCGATTTTGTGTACTTACGGAATTATATTGAAAACTAAACATTCATAACAAAACATTCCACGATTAGATTAGACTGTCAACTGAGATCTACAGAGTTGGACGTCTGACATTGACAGCTAGTGACACACGTTCCGTCTCGGGTCCTAACAAACCTTTCTTATCATAAAAAAATAAGAAATCATGGTAGGACTGTTGTAGAATTTTAATTATTCTCCTTTAATATCGTCGACTTAGATTATTATAATATTCAACGAATAAATACCTTATTTAAACATTAGTTCTTTTAAAGAATATTTAAAAGTTGGTTTGATGTGCGTTCGAATTAAGCGAAACGGAGCGCGACAAAATGGAATGTCAAATCGAGTCGAGTCGATTCGCGCTCTTCCTGGGTAGGCGCCACGACTAACATGGCTTGAGCAAAATCATTAAATTTTTGGGGTTTTTTCACTTTCGCCGCCCTCGGCTTCCCGTCATGGGACTATAGTTTAACCTTTAGCTTTAAAATCCGCGATACGCGCAAGGACACAGGGGATATTCGCCGCCACGAAGTTGTCGGGAACATGAGCTGTTGAAATCCACATGCCCGCCCGGCCACATGAATTGACGCTTCTTGGAGTGTCCCCCCATCGCCAGAGGGTGCGGTTTCCCCGGACCGTGGACCGCAGACCACGGCGCAGGCCCCGTCGTCGGCGACCCCAAGGCGCAACACACGGATCCTAACCTTATTTCCAAAGGCCGCATCGCCGCCCCCGATCCGATGTCCCTGTAGTGGCTCAGCGCAAATCTCGGAAGGTCCAGCCAGCGTCTACTATCTCGCATACAACGGAGCGTCGCAGGAGCGCCGTGCCTCTTTGGTGACGCGACCAGCACCAGTGCTCGAACCCAACGGATCGTAATGGTGAACGGGACAACGTTCTAAGTGCGCACAGACGTTTGTGTACGGACCTGGCCAGGTACCCTATATTTGGTTTATGTTAATTTTAACTTTTAATTGCGGCAAAGACTTATCAGATTTTGGTATTAGTATAACATGTGCCCGCCCTCAGCGGCTAGTGTGTTTATGGAATAAAATGCTATATTCTATCCCAACCATATTGTATTAATGATATCACCCTGCCCATGACTCCCAGGACTTAAGGCTTAATAGACAAGAGGTCCTTGTACTTCAAAAGTACGAGGCTCTATCCTGAGCATTACATCCGGCTCTCTCTAAAGTAATTGTTCGTGTATAATCGCACTGCGCAGGGATATTGCCCGTCTTCGCTTCAAATAGCTGAAGACCCCTGCGCACACCGCCCAACAACAATACACTTTATTTTTTTTTATTTTTTATACACGACAATGATTATCAAAAATTAATTTGTTATCATGAAAAACTCCTAAATCCCGTATTTCTGTTACTCTTTTTAATACAATTCCCTTAAGATAGTATTGGGTTAATATTTGTGAAACTTTCCGCGAATAAGTGATGACAGCACACTTATCAGGATTCAAATCTAATTTATTGCACAAACAATATTCAGCCAAACGATCTAGATCCTGTTGAAGTAGAACACTATCAGCCTGAGATGAAATAGAGCTAAAAATCTTCATATCATCAGCATAACACAAGAGTCGTGATGCTTTAAAGCAATTATTAATGTCGTTTACAAATATTGTAAAGAGCAAGGGTCCCAAAAGGGACCCTTGAGGGACACCACTAGTGACAGGAACCCAACTGGAAACATAATTACTGATTACAACAGCTTGCGTTCTATTTTCAAGGTAAGATGAGAACCATCTCAGAAGATCACCTCTTATACCTATGTTATATAATTTAATAATAAGTAGGTTATGACTAATTTTGTCAAACGCTTAATTCCTCGTTAAAAAATGGCAAAGCGGATCCGTCGATTGGCCGCCACTTATAAGTATTTTTAGTGAAACTTGTTTTAAAATATAAACAAATCAAAGGTTTAACACATTATATAAAAACATTGACAGTGAATTTTATTTCAGACCAAGGAATATAAGCCAGAAAGTAATACAGACCTCATGAAAGAGAACTGCTACGGGGGAGTACCTATGTCTCCTCCGTACTGCCAGGACATTGAATTATGGATGCCAGCAACATCATTGCAATGTTTGATGATGATGCCAGATGACGACGCCATGATGCCAGCAAAGTCACTTGCAATAGTGACTTTAATAATTTAAAATAAATTTATTTATTTATTGACCAGTATTTTTTCCCAAAAGGTAATAGAATGTCCCATTGTAAAAAGGCGATGCAGATCCGTCCGCATGTCGCGCACGGCACAAGGTTCAGTGTCTCAAAATTTTTGGTTTTGCTACACAGTGTACTGAATATAATTAATTATCTTAGATCCGGCCCTGTATTCCGTCGTTATGTGAATAATGATCTTAGTGTGTGTTTTGGCCATACAATTTCAAATGACATGTTTGGTCTGCTACTATTATTATAATGAGTAGAGTGTTATTTAAAAATATTATTTTTTATTACTACAAACAAAGTTCCCAAACATCAGCAGTAACTACTATACTACGCAAATATTTTTAAAACAATTAACATCTTTTTAACGTTTAATACCACATACGGAGAATATCACTACTTCCGAAAATCTGGATGAATTTGTGAATTTGCGAGTTTGTGAGGATGTCTTTTACTCATTCATGCAAAATCTACGGGACATATTTCGATGGAATTTGGTATACGGATAGAAAAAAACCAGGAATAGTACATAGGTTACTTTTTATCCCGAAATTTCTACGGGGGCGAAGCCCCGGGGAACGGCTTGTCCTAACTAATATTATCTTAACTAATATTATAAATGCGAAAGTGATTTTGTATATTAATTTGTTACCTCTTTCCGCTTTATCTCTTGAACCGATCGCCATAAAATTTTGCATACACATAGTCGGTTCAGAGAAGGGCATAGGCTAACATTTATCCCGGAAAAAGTACAGTTCCCGAGTGATCAACACAAACGCGGGCGGAGCCACGGGCGAAAGCTAGTGGCTAATAAATTATAAAACACAGTACAATTAAACAGCATATTATAAAGAAAACTGGAAAAAAATCTGGAGCTTATAAGTAATACTAAAAGGATCCTTTCCTCTCCACCAAAAAAGATGGTTATTGACACCAAGCTGCCAAACATGGATATACAATACTAAAATAAAAACAAAATTAGCAAACTGCCAAAAAGCGATGGAAAGGAGAGTATAATGAAAATAAAGAAAATTCAAAAGATAAGAAGTGAACACATAAGAAAGACAAAGTTAATAGATGCTCTCAAATATATCACAGAATTGGCGCTGGGCACTCTGGGCAGGCCATATTGCAAGATATACAGACAAAAGATGGACAGCATTAACAACAAAATGGAAAGGACTTATAGGAAAAAGAAGAATTGGCCGTTCAAAGTACAGATGACGAAATAAAAACAACAGCAGGAAAAGATTGGCAAAGAATAGCAAAGAACAGAGAAAAAATGAAGTCACCTGATGGTAGACCCAGAACAGGGTTCCAATAACAGATGAAGTCATAATATAAATTTTGAATTGTTTGTAAGGTTATTGGAAATAAAGGGGCTTATAATAATAAAAAAAAAAATTATAAATAAAACCAAAAATATGGGTCACAACGATCCCCACACGATTATGCGGAAAAATTAAATATACCGAGAACTTATCTACGTTTCGCCCAGTTTGTAAAACTTTCTTTCTTAACGACGTAAACAATTTAAATCTAATGCAATATGCAGACCGCGCTGGCGACTCCGAGCGCCATCCCCCCCCCCCTCACTCACCTAACTCACCCTACTTTGTACCTGCGCCCTTATGAAAAATTCACCCTAATTCGGAAACCAGTGTTAGGAAAATCTTGGTCACTCACGATCACAAAATTATTACTAAACTCTTGATACCCTGCGAGATCATTCGTAAGTAAGTCATTATATACTTAGTACATATTTTATTACACATCTCTCTCTCTCAGCCGAAAGACGTCCACAGCTGGACAAAGGATTTCCACAACGACCGGTCCTGCGCTGCCCGCATCCATCTAATACATCATGCTCAAATATTTCTAATGGATGGGTGGATTTCCTGAATTAAGTTATGGTTAGATACGTCTGTATACTTAGCCCAAGTGTTTGGTAAGTGCTGTCACAGAATTAATATTAGTACTACGTACAGAAAGGAAACTCCCTGCCCCTCCCGCAATATGGCACCCCCTCGCTCCTTCCGCACTTCTCCGTTCTTGTGTAACTGTGGGACGTTCGACTATGAAAACGCACACATTGACGTGTTACTGACGTGTTCACGGATATACATTTCATTTGTAGTAGTAGTAGGCATATTTGACGCGCCGTTTCTATGAAGCGCCCGCCCTGTGGTGCTGTTAAAAAAGACCTTACATACGAGGAGCTTATTGGCTATTTCATTAAAGGTTACCTATTGGAAGTGATTTTTTTTTTAATGTCAGTTTTTTGAAATTTGTTATACCCATAATTCAAAAGACTGACAATAATTAAAGGAAAAAGAAAAAAATAAAAATATATACCTAAAAGTGTTTATTCACATATAGTCGGTCGGTTTTTTTTAGTTTTTTAAATATATAGTTGGTTATGTATATATGGTTATTAAAAAAATATATACCTATATATGACTACGACAAAATTGGATCCATTCATAAGTTTCAATCTCAAAAAGTTATGCACTTACTGCATATTTTATTATGATTGTCGTCGTTTCCTATCCTGACATATCAGTAACGTACCTAATTAATTGTATGGCGGTCAATAGGTAAGAATAGGTTGACTTATAAAAATAATAAAAATGTTTCCGAATTTACGTCAACATTGTTAGTTGCGTCTTGACTTGAGTATGACTAAGTTCCTAACAAACTAAACGCGACCAAAGAAATACACTTGACGCGACTGCGATGCGACCCGCTGTAATAATAAAGGCTTAATAAAACGCCACTAGAGCATGGATAATATGTAACAGTAAAGGTATGGATACCCAACATTGGACTCATGCAAAATGCAATCCCACACCTCCTCCTCTGCCCTTGCTCGACCACCCAATACCCCCCAATTTATAAATGATTCTGGCTCAATTTACCCTTCCTTTGATATTGTTTGACTTGAAGACTTGCCGGAGATTTTTTTTTTAAAAGATTAGGTAATAGGTTTAGGATAGTGGATATTTAAAAAAAAAATACGTACTACCTTCGCGTAGTGTATTTTTACACCGAAAAGCACCGCGCTCCGCCGCCGCACGCGGTGATCAATTTTGGACTTTGAGGTGTAAAAAAATTGTTTACTAGTGAAAATGCTTTCATGCGATAAATAACTATTATTTGTATAAATTTTTCTTGATTTCTATCAATTTTATTAGCTTTTGCCCGTGACTTCGTCCGCTCGTTATTTACTTTTATTAATATCTCAGATTCTAGGCGTATCAAGATGAAACCTACTAAACAAACAGAGAAAATTAAATAAAAAATTTTTTTTGCTTCTTTTGGCTCAGTAATGACCCCACATAATGTTATTTTTCTTAATTATGTCTTACATACAATTAAACATATTGGTGCATTAAATAAATCCTGATTTTTCAGTACTTTACCGTCACTTAGAAAATCGAAAACTTTGTTCGGCGGGGGGTAGTTGGTAGAAAAAAAACTGCATTTCTTATTAGTTATTTTTTTGTTTTAATATGTTCCTTATGTAAGACATTTTAAAGAAATGAAATTAAGTAAAATATTTATAGTCTCAATGTATATTTTTTTCTATCTGTTCAAAACATAAAACTTGAAACCAAAGCATTCAAAATGTTGGTCAATGCTTTTAGCAATATGCACCATTTTTATTTTGTCCAGCAAATAAGTAGATACCTAGTTTTTTTTTTATATCACTGTCCGATTGCGCGCGGAAAAACAATGAAATAATACTGAATTTATTCCACAGACATATAATAATAGTAAGCAGTAAGCAGACTGAACATGTCATTTGAAATTGCATGGCAAAAACACACACTAAGATTATTATTCACACAACGACAGAATACAGGGTCGGATCTAAGATAATTAATTATATTCGGTACAGTGTAGCAAAACCAAAAATTTTGAGACGCTGAATCTTAAGCCGTGCGCGGTATGCGGACGGATCTGCATCAGCTTTTTGCGATGGGAAATTCTATCCCTTTTGGGAAAAAAATACTAGTCATGAAATCAATAAAATTTATTTTAAATTATTAAAAATCATGTGCAATGAAACATTGCAATGATGTTAATGGTTGCTGGCGTCCATTCACTGTCCTGGTACTCGTAGTACGTAAGAGAAATAACAAGTATGAATAAGAATAACAGTTCTCTTTCTTGAGGTATTATTTTCTGGCATATTTTCCTTGTCCTGAAATAAAATTCACGGTCAGTATTTTTATAAAATGTGCATTTTAATCTTCAAGAAAGAATTCCTGAGATTTTTATAGAATAGGTACTAAATTCGTATATTTGCCTTGATTCGGCCCAGCCATAGTAAACAAAACTGGATCTGTCAAATGATCTATGCTATTTACGAAATTATTAAATTACTTGTAGTATTTCTTATGAAATGGTTATAATTAATACACTACTTTATAAAATAAATAATGATATTGCTGATAAATAGCATTCAAAAGTCTAATAATGGTTATTGTTTTAAAAATAACACGAAATTGTATATTATAATTGGGCACGTCAAAAAAACATGTATTGCTTACCGAAGGAAAGATATTCCACGAATATTTTTTTATGAAACACTTCCACATATTGTACACGTTGCATTTTATCATTTCTATTGAGTTTAAAAGCACAAAACAGTAAAAAATAATTTTAAATATTTATGACAACTGTGACAACACAACAAATATGACAGTTAAGGATCATTTCGCATGAAAAATCCGGCTTGGATGATAAATCTTTCAGTGTAGTGGTTCGTGTTGCAATACATTGCAATGCTAAGGAAGGAAAGGGACAGAGTTATGTGACAGTCCTTATCATGAACAGGATGCAAATATTGTCAAATATCATCAGAGTGTGTGTGAAATTTGTGTTTCTTCTGCTTATATTTAAAAAAAAAAATTATTTCTGTGATTTATTCGTAGCACAGACGGGCAACTTTTATAATAGGTAATTAATATTTCGTCAAAAAGCCATCCCTATGTATTTATTTGTACTACATTTCTCAGAAGGATATTTTCGAATAGATAAAGAACTAATTCACGCCATCTATTGACAAATCGTAGGTACTATTTATAACGTTGGGATGACAGCACGGTACAGCAGAAGTACGGATGACAGAGTAGTGTGCTTTTTTGTATTAAATGCCCCGTCGTCAACGCAGAGGCGAAACTACTGAATGGAGTTGCTTGAAATTTTGCATATAGGTTTATTATATCGTAGGTGATCACTAAGAAAGGAATTTGGGAAATTCAACTCCTAAGGAGGAAAAATGGGGTTGAAGGTTGTATGAAACTTCGTAATTTTTGAAGCGAGACTTATAAAACCTTACATTTACGTTCTGGACTCATCAATGAATAACGATGCAAACAATTTTCAATTTGCGATGCAATGCAATTTTTTGAAAATTGTACCCCTAAGAGCGTAAAACTGTATTTAAACAGATTGGGAAATCAACGCAGAGACGAAACCGCTTATCGTAGTATCTTGAAATTTTGCATAGGGGTTTGTTATAAGTACAGCTTAGTTAAGCATTTAAAAGAAATTTTGGAAATGTCAACCCTAAGGGGGTAAAGTAGATAAAAGTGGTCGACTGTACCATACTATACTTTCCCGCGGGTCACTGGATAACAAAATGGCTGAAATTTTGAATAAAACTTTATTTTTTTAATAACAGGGCGGCAAACGAACAAGCGTGTCACCTGATGGTCACCGCTATTCTTAGATTTCTTGCATTCCTCTGAGGGCTATGTGAATTGTTAGTCGTGTTTTTTGTTTTTTTAATAATATTGAAGGTTCACTACAACAGCTAGTATTAAAATAAAACGCTAAATATTAATAATAATTTATTAAACTGCTCAATTATTATCAAAAAGTGAAAACAGCAAACCAATACTACTTAATCCTAACTTAAAATCAATCTTAACGTTACTTATAAATTACAAAACATAGTTTATAGTAGCCATCCTACTTATGTATATTAAACAGCACTGTACCGTTATTCAAAGCCTATTAACATGAAGTAGTGTATCTAGTATGTAATAGTTATATATTCAGATTTTCGCTCACGTTCACTCCACTTACTCATTACGAATAATACATACATACATACATATAATCACGTCTTTATCCCTTACGAATAATACTTTACTATATCTACCTAACCCGAGCTGTCAATAATAGTACATTGTGATATAAGTGCGGAAGTTGAAAATTACAGCCGAGGCAAAAAAGGCAGAGGCTGTAATTTTCAAAGCGCACGTATGAAATATTTAAATAAAATTCAGAAAACGACAATATACCAAAGAAAAAGCGCGCGGTATAATTTTACTTGTTCACAAATTAGCGATGCGCGCGCATCAGCGTTTTTTTAAGGCAAATGCACAAAAACAGCCAGTATTACTAATAAATTAAATTAATATTTTTGTGTTTTGTTATAGATAAATGGTTGTAATTTATTGTCAAAATTAATTTACAGAATTAAATTTTTATTTATTCTGTAAATTCTTCTAAAGTTAATTTTATTCATAAAATGTTGACCACTTTTCTGACATAAAAACTCTTTGTTAAGATTTAAAAAGTATCGTTCGTTATTGTAAAGTAAAACGCACGCTCCGTCTTTTTAGACGCACAAGTGCGTAATGAGATACAATACAATATTGAAACTGGTGAAATAAGTGGCACTTTGCGAGCAAATATGTTATAAAATAAATACCAGAATAGAGCAGATTTACTATTATTTAACTAAACGTGTGGTTATTAACGAACACCTTTAATTTGAATCAGTATCTGAATAAAATGAATTCATGAGAACAGTATCAAGTTCTTAACTTAAAGGATTAATGAAATCGACTTGCTACGAGTTAAAACAAGAATGATTTTTGTATTCAGAGCTTAGCTCGTAACTTAAAAATATTATTCCTTTATCAAGATGTCCCCTCAATTTTATCTGAAGATATGAATATTATACATCTCGATCCTTTTGTAAGACCCACTACTATATCATCACATCGACTTTTCCTAGCAATACCAGGATATAATACCTATGCACGTCTCTTTGAATAATGGTGCAGTACCGTTTATATCTACATTTTACCTGAAAATATAATGTATATTTATCATACATACCTTTCCCAAAATCTAGTTTTTAGTTCTACTTGGTGTAAAAAATATCGACGCAATTACGAAAATCTCTCTCTCTCTCTCTCTCTCTCAGCCGAAAGGCGTCCACTGCTGGACAAAGGCCTCCCCCAAGGATTTCCACAACGCCCGGTCCTGCGATGCCCGCACCCAAGCGCATTGCGCATCTCGCGACCAGGTCGTCGGTCCACCGAGTCGGAGGCCTGCCAACACTACGTTTTCCGGTTCGTGGTCGCTACTCGAGAACTTTTCTGCCCCAACTAAGAAAATAACCCAAAATAATTATATGGCCAAACGGTGGCGCTAGTGTCGCGAAGGTAGTGTATTTTTTCTTTGGTGAAAAAGAGTTAGGAGGCGGAAGTGGGGTGAGCGGGAAAAACCAAAAGTTATTACTAGCTCCGGAATTTAATAGGCTTTGAATAAGGTAAGTTTATTTATAATACATTTTATTTAAAATACATTCTTTTTTAGGTTAAATGTAGCAATTTTATTGAAACCAAAAATTTAATTCTAAGAAAAATTTTTTTTCTATACGCTTCAAGTAGGTACCTAACTTGGAAATAGAAAAATCGATAAAGATCGATAAGGCACTAAAATAATAAAAAACTGAGATATAGGTAAGCTTCTATATTATCTACGTAACATAACACAAAATAACGTTCAATAATGTCTTATCTTAAAATGATAATAAAGGTTGCAAAGAGATTATAATCTTTTATTTATTATGTAACAGAGTTAAATAGCTTTAGTTTAGTTAGTAAAATATATAATACCTACTAACTTACTGAACCGGAATAGAAAAATGAAACTTACAAATCTACTGACTGCGAGAGCCACACTTCTTAAAGTTTCATGCATAAAATAGATATTACATTAAATATACTTTGCCTATACTAAATTAAAATAAATAAAATATGAATTAATTAAACTTAAAATAAAATTATTCATTAGCTAACTTTTATGAAAATTTACCACTAAATGTCAAAATTCGAGAAAAAGGGTTTAAAAAAAAAAGACTATTACCTACACCTTAGAAGATACTACCTATACTGCTGCAGCATTATTGAAAAATACAAGATAAGTAAATTTATCTTCTTTAAAAAAAAATCTTTTCTAAAAACATGAATTTCTATAGTAATTAGTGCCAATGTACCTAACTCAAATTACCGGCCCTTTCTCTTGCCCGCCTTATTCTACTTAGAGTTTCGGCTTCATCATCATGGTGCTTATGATCGAGATCGTCAAGGATGTTCACAAGAGAAAATGGATTAAATGGAATTCCGCCACCTTTGAAAAATTTACTCATAAATTCTATCCTGTAAATAAAAGAAATAAATTAATCAAGTGCGTGTCAGGTCACATGCATTGGAAGGTGTCTACGCTGTACAAATGTGAACACCATTAAGTTTGAAGAAAAATTTTGAATTTGCCGTACCTAGCGAAATAGACAGTTGTACGTAAGCGTACGTATGTTAGATTATGGTTTTTGCCTATTTTTGTCAATTATGACATTTTTTACATGTTTTTCAGTTCCCTAGACTTTGTCAAAAAATCTGTGAATTCATAAGTGAAAGGTTCAACCCAGAAATCATATGTCAAGGTCAAAGATTAACAAAGGCCTGCGAAACAAAATTTTTAGGGATATTATTAGACCAAAACTGTAATTGGAAGTCATATAAAAAATATTCGTAGTAGACTTCTAATAATTAATAGTTTCGTTAAAAGACTTCTATAATAACCTATTGTTAGCTGCCTGAAGATTTGAAAAAAAGAACGAGCTGTCAAGATGCAGTATGAAGCTCTTTAGTCTTGAGTAGTCTGTGGTAGACTGCATCAGCGATGGGTTGTGATGGTTGTTTAGTGCGCGTAGCTTTACATAATGTTTATGTGATCTATTGTGTTTCCATGTATAAAGTGTAGAAATATGATCCATGTATTATAAAAGGGGTTTGTAAACATAAATCTACGAGTTTTATTCAGAGTAGATAAGATCAGAAGTGCGATTCGAATCATTCATATTAAAACCGCGCCAAGTCACGGATCAATTTTTCCTTGGAAAATGGAACGTGTTTTTTTTTTCTTAATTATTTGAATTTTCGTGACTTCTAATAATTAATAGTTTCGTTAAAAGACTTCTATAATAACCTATTGTTAGCTGCCTGAAGATTTGAAAAAAAGAACGAGCTGTCAAGATGCAGTATGAAGCTCTTTAGTCTTGAGTAGTCTGTGGTAGACTGCATCAGCGATGGGTTGTGATGGTTGTTTAGTGCGCGTAGCTTTACATAATGTTTATGTGATCTATTGTGTTTCCATGTATAAAGTGTAGAAATATGATCCATGTATTATAAAAGGGGTTTGTAAACATAAATCTACGAGTTTTATTCAGAGTAGATAAGATCAGAAGTGCGATTCGAATCATTCATATTAAAACCGCGCCAAGTCACGGATCAATTTTTCCTTGGAAAATGGAACGTGTTTTTTTTTTCTTAATTATTTGAATTTTCGTGACCATCGCGATTCAATTGTTATTACGCTGTACGATGTTCTTATTTTTTCTATGGTTTTTATTAGTTTGAATTTTATAGCGCACTTTTCATGTTATTTGTTTTGAAATAAAAAAAAAAATATGAATGTTGGATAGTGATAGTGAGTTGAGATTGACAATTCAATTATTATGAAAATCAATTTGTGCGTAGTATGCATAGTTGCATACAAATAAGTTTTGCAATAGTTGTGGTTGGATATTACCACATGACGAGACCCGTAAAATGCGTTTGATTTTTGAATTTACCATCACAACCTTGCGCTGGAAGCTATACGCCACCACTATCAGCGACCGTGGCGTATCGGTACAGGACTATGGACGAAGTCTAATAGGATCTTCGTGATGTTTGTTCGTTGACGGTACGAACAGGATTGTTGGTGTACTTTCTTTGATTCAAGTAAGATCGAAACATTCTTACATTTCAAACAAAGATTTAAATGTGATTTGTTTGTGTGCAGAGGTAGATTGCTAACATTGTAATGCTAAGACGTGGTTGAACGATTGGATGATCATTAGTGATGGATGACTGATCATCATGGACAAATTTGAAACTTAATAATGTTGTTTTGGCGGATTAATTTCCAAAGTCATCAGTAGATTGCGGTGTTCAATTTTTCACACCTTTTCATATTGATTTTAAAGATCTTTTTATTAGGTTTCATGTAAATCTATTCTGAAATTTATTTTTGGGGTTTCAGACCTTATTAATTGAAATAAATTAACCACGTGACGTTTAGCAGTACATACGTATGTCTGTGATATTATCGATAGTTAACTACCAATGCAAATTTTACAATCGAAATGTTTAATTGAGATTAAGTCGGTTTAATTAAAACAAAAGTGCACCAACTATCAGCAATCCTGTTTGTTCGTCTTAGCGCTGTACAATGTATGGCTTGATGCGGCGATTACAACTAATCGCTAGACTAGTTTTAGATTTTGATAACTGACTGAGCAATATTTGGTTTGATAGAGGTCAGTAAGGCCGAGTGGTAAGAACATGAAAGCCGTGGGGCTTCCATGAAATTACAAAACTAACGAATATTGGTAAGTTTGTCAGTTTTTAGAGCTGGTGAGTTACTGCAGTCATGAGTGCAATGCAAGTACTTAAATGGTATTCGTACGCCGGGGATGAACTGAGAAATCGTCTCCTATTTTAAATTCCTTGGTAAACTACTCAAGGTTCGACTTTCTATGAAAGGCTGGTGAAGCTCATTCTAATTTTATTTATCAGTTGCTGACGGGCATTGAGGAAACTGTTTCCGTTTTAAAGATTTGGATAATGGGTACATTATCCAAATCTTTAAAACGGAAACAGTTTCTCAGGATACCTCCTGACAGAGGTTTCGCTGATTTTTAAGAAGAGAAAGAGCGCCCGAGCTATTTTGGTTGTCCACAATAATGTCGTATTGTTAACCTTAACTGTGTACTTTTTCTGTTGACAGTTTTGTTTTGGTCAGTAAAGGTTCCCTAAGCACTGGGAAGATGTACTCTAGAATGCGTGGCTCCTACTAGGTCATGCGTGCGCCGCCACATCATCGGTACAAGATCGATTGTTTGGCTGGCTCCTATGAGATAAACTGACCAGAGGCAGCAGCTGAACACATGATGCAGAAGCAGCTATTGGCCCCGACAATGTGGCCGTGGCCCCGACAATGTGGCCGTTGACCCCGACAATGTGGTCATTGCCCCGACCTTGTGGCACCTGTTGGCTCCGACAAAGTAGCCGTGGCTCCGACACTGTAGCCGTTGACCCTGACAATGTGGTCGTTGCCCCGACAATGTGGCATTCGTAGTTGCTGAAGACGAAAAGTCTGAAGCATTTATTGGTCCATATACAGAGGTACCTGTGTGAGATCGATCTGTTGGCCGGCTGACCTGAGAGAGCTGCTGAAGACACATGGGCGGAGGTGGCTCTAGGCCCCGACAGTGTGGCCGTTGACCCCGACAATGTGGTCATTGCCCCGACAATGTGGCACCCGCAGCTGCTGAAGACACAATGGCGGAAGCAGCTGCTGGACCCGACAATGTGGCCATTGACCCCGACAGTGTGGTCATTGCCCCGACACTATGGCACCCATTAGCTCCGACATCGTAGCCGTTGCCCCGATAATGTGGCATTGCTTGACCCCGACAATGTGGTATTCCTTTACCCCGACAATGTGATCATTGGCCTCGACCTTGTGGCCGCTGCCCTGACATCGTGGCACTATTTGATTTTCTGTTCTAATGTTGTCATAACATTGTCGTTGACATATAAAATTGTCAATGCTAATGTTATTTTCTTTCAGCTATTTATTAACTGCCTGTTTTAATGCCAAACATTGTCGTTGACGGTTGATATCCGTATCTCCGTCAATGCTAATGTCAGCATTCCTTTGTTAATGCCAGCATTAATCCTTTCAGCTATTCAACGCTTGTATTAATGTCTGTCATAACATTGCCGTTGACATATTGGATTGTCAATGCTACATTAGCATTGCTTTCCTTTTCATTTCCTTTCAGCTATTTATTAACTGCCTCTATTAATGTCATAACATTACCGTTGAGATATTGAATCGTCAATGCTAATGTTATTTCCTTTCAGCTATTTATTAACTGCCTCTATTTATGTCATAACATTACCGTTGAGATATTAAATCGTCAATGCTTATGTTATTTCCTTTCAGCTATTCATTAACTGTTTGTATTAATGTCATAACATTGCCGTTGACATATAAAAATGTCAATGCTAATGTTACAGCTATTTATTAACTATCTGTGTTAATGTCATACAACATTGTCGTTGATAGTAGATATCCGTATCTCCGTCAATGCTGATGTTATATTTCCTTTTCAGCATGCTAATGATTTTATGTCTAGGATGTTAATGTTATTTACTTTACAGCATGCTAATACGATTTTATTTCTGAAATGTTAATGCTTTATACTTTTCAGTATGCTAATATGATTTTCATCTAGAATGTTAATGATCTATCCTTTTCAGCATGCTAATACGTTTTTCTATCTAGATTGTTAATGCTATTTACTTCCCATCATGCTAATACGATTTTGTTTGTGGAGTGTACATGCTATTTCCTTTTCAGCATGCTAATGATTTTATTTTTGGAATGTTAATGTTATTTACTTTTCAGTATTCTAATTTGATTTTCGATCTAGAATGTTAACGCTATTTCCTTTTCAGCATGCTAATACTATTTTGTTTGTGGAATGTTAATGATATTTCCTTTTCAGCATGCTAATTATTTTGTTTCTGGGATGTAAATGTTATTTACTTTTCAGCAGGCTAATGCGATTTTCTTTCTGGAATGTTAATGCTGTTTACTTTTCAGCATGCTAATATGATTTACTTTCCAGAATGATAATGCAATTTTCTTTCCAGAATTTAATGTGATTTTATGTCCCTTGTCTGTTGTGTATTCAATATTCTGGTCTTGTCCCAATTGATAACTGAATTAGCATTTAGAGCTTTTCCTTTGAAATGAAATAAGTTTAGTTGCAAATGTTAAAAGTCGATGTTTAACAATTTACAGTCATAATATTTTCTTAATGTTTTCTTTTTGATCTGAAATGACTAATTTGACAATGGAATGATAAATATTGAACCATTGGATCCTTGCCTATGGATAATGATTAATATTGAAATTCTCTCATACTCAGAAGGACCTAATTTCACCTAATGGAGATCAAGCTGACGAGGACGTTCAGCTGTCAGGAACGGCCGTGTTAGCTGCCTGAAGATTTGAAAAAAAGAACGAGCTGTCAAGATGCAGTATGAAGCTCTTTAGTCTTGAGTAGTCTGTGGTAGACTGCATCAGCGATGGGTTGTGATGGTTGTTTAGTGCGCGTAGCTTTACATAATGTTTATGTGATCTATTGTGTTTCCATGTATAAAGTGTAGAAATATGATCCATGTATTATAAAAGGGATTTGTAAACATAAATCTACGAGTTTTATTCAGAGTAGATAAGACTATAATAATATTTAGGGCTTTGCCAACAAAATTATTTAAACGCTACTGGAGAATTGTTTTTATAATAAAGATGAGTTTATGACATATGGAAAAAAATATTATTATAAAATATATAAAAAAATATGCATTTTTATTAGGTATGTAAATTGACATTAACTTTTATTAATGTTGCATTTTAATTTATATCTTACATTTTATTTTACATTTAAGTTCTGTGTGTAATTTATTTTTGCATGCCAGTGATGGTGTAACGTGTTGTGGACTTTCTTTTTTTGATCATGTACATTTGAACATCATACATGTAACAATTAAGACTCCGCCACGGAATGTCTAAGTACTAAATGTCTATGTACGTTACTTCTAAAGTATAAAATGTCGAAGTATGCAAGTACGAAGTACGTTAGTTCTAAAGAATCCTAGTACTACGTACTCCAGTGCTAAAGTTTACGATGTCTAAGTACTAAATGCCTATGTACGTTACTTCTAAAGTATCAAGTACGATGTACGTTAGTTCTAAAGTATTCTAGTACTACGTACTCTAGCGCTAAAGTTTACGAGAGCGAAGTATGAAATGCCGATGTATGGTAGTTCTAAAGTACCCAAAGTCGTAGTATGCGAGTACGATGTACGTTAGTTCTAAAGTATCCTAGTACCACGTACTCCAGTGCTAAAGTTTACGAGAGCG
The DNA here is from genome assembly GCA_018467065.1 of Ephestia elutella. NCBI lineage: Eukaryota > Metazoa > Arthropoda > Insecta > Lepidoptera > Pyralidae > Ephestia > Ephestia elutella. The sequence goes on from CM031564.1 coordinate 13,833,489, forward strand.
AAGTATGAAATGCCGATGTATGGTAGTTCTAAAGTACCCAAAGTCGTAGTATGCGAGTACGATGTACAGTCGACCGCACCTCAAGTTACCCTGCATAATCTCTTATGCCGCGGCCGCAGAGTCGAATTTGCAATGAATTTGAGTAGATTGATGTGCTGTTGACTGTACGTTAGTTCTAAAGTATCCTAGTACCACGAACTCCAGTGCTAAAGTTTACGAGAGCGAAGTATGAAATGCCGATGTATGGTAGGTCTAAAGTACCCAATGTCGTAGTACGGACAGACGGACTACAAAGGGATCTTATAAGGGTTTCGTTTTTACCTCTTGAGCTACGGAACCCTAAAAATGAGTATTTATAAGCCTGACTAGTAAAATAAAAACCCTGATGGACCAACATGGACCTACACTGTGTGCTAATTTTACGGTATGTCATGTAATACAATTTATTATATGTTCATATTTATTACACGACTGACCAAAAAAGGAGTGTTATGTTTTCAGGGTTCATGTATGTATGTATGTAAGTTTCTTTATTCCACCATAAGTCCTGAACGGCTTAACCGATTTTGATGTGAGAGGTATTTTTAGATTCCTTGCATTCCTCCAAGTAACATAGGCTATATGACGTCACCATGAAAACAAAATGGCGGATTATATATGCGATAAATAGCAGACCAAAAAAATAAAATTTAATCAATCTTATCAAGTGGGGTATCAAATTGAAGGGCTTTAGAAGGCGATTTCAAAAATGTATATAACTTATATGTTTGTATGTACTTTTTGAGTAAAAACTCGTCAGTCGTGTTTTTTATTTTTAATAATTAGCTTGTTTTACCTCCTTGAAAACGGGAGGTCCCGTAAACTACTACTACAGCTGGTCAGCCTAAATTTTGGTGATGTTATTGTTAAGAAAATACCTACATATAAAGAAAAAGTTCTTTGATACTGGAATTCGTTGTTCTTTGAAGTTCTTTGTTTTTCTAAATTAATGGTTGAAACATGCTCAACCTACCTTCAGAGCAAACATCAGCAAAATAAAAACAAAAAAAAAACACTTGTAAGTAAAAATAATATATTATTTATTATAACTATATTTTTTATTCAAGTGTACATTTCTACATACAAGTACACAACAACACAATAAACAAACATTCATAAAAACCCTAAAAACATAACACTCCTTTTTTGGACAGTCACGTAAAACAGAAAAAAATTACCTTGTTATTTTTCAAGTAAAAATTAATTACAAAATTATACAATTCTTAAAAACAAAAATTACAAAAATAATGCAGTAATTTTGGATGTGAGTTTGTGAGGATGTTTGGTACTCAATCACGCAAAATCTACTAGACGGCTTTCGATGAAATTTGGTATACGGATACTAGCTGGTAAAATAAAAGTCAAAAACATCGTACTCTTATACATTCAAACTATCCCACATCGAAATTTAATACTTCGCTCTCATATATTTTCATACTGGAATGAATAGTACTCGGTTAATTTAGACCTACCATACATCGGCATTTCATACTTCGCTCTCGTATACTTTAGCACTGGAATGAGTAGAACTCGGATACTTTAGAACTAACATACATCGTACTCGCATACTTCGATATTGGGTACTTTAGCACTGGAATACGTAGAACTCGGATACTTTAGAACTAACATACATCGTATTCGCATACTTCGACGTTGGGTACTTTAGCACTAGAATACGTAGTACTAAGATACTTTAGAACTGACGTACATCGCACTTGCATACTTTAGAACTAACGTGCATAGATGTTTTGTATTTAGACATTCCGTGGCGGAGTCAACAATTAACCATGTTGTTGCAGCAAAGAAATCATTCTATTCACGCGATTTCTTTTCATTAGGACGACATTTAATTATATTTTTGACACTGATATTGACAGAAAGATCCAGTCTTCTAGTTTTTTATTCAGTCGTAAAAAATATTTATGCCATAGATACAGAATTAGAAAAATCTTGGCAATTGTCTTCGGGAAATCATCTATTATTAGATCTATATAGCTTACCGTACCTACTAAGAAGTGACTTCACGAAATAAGTTAATATGCCTTCCGTAGGGAAAGGGAAGATGCAATTTGTTCTTGTTAATTTTACTTGAAATATCCATTATACCGAATATGCGTCATATTTTCAACAATATTTATTATATTTTTTTAATTTGACCATTCACCGGAAACAACTAGTTATTTATCTTCCTCATAATCAAAACTTACCTAATAATTATACTTTAAATATTATTTTATCAGTTTATTGTAAAAAGGATATTTTCTTTCCTTATAATTTTTACCCGGTACCTATAAATAAAAAATGTCAGGTATTATAAATGGGTATAAATTAATTTTTACTCATTCTACCCTTTCTTTCCTATTTTTACCTTTCCGATATTTATCGATGCGCCCATCTCTCTGAGAGGATAGCATCTAATTACACAGTAGCCCGCATAAATATATTTACATTTATAAATTAACACATTTTTGAAAATCGGTCTTTTTTCGAAACTCATAGTTAGGCAACGATTAGATTAGAGATAAATAAAAATGTGAACACCAAAGTTGTAGAGAAAGTTATCAGCTTTCATTATGTAGTATAACAAAATTCGAATTGATGCACCGTTTTCGAGATGTAAGCAAATAAACAAAAATACGGAATCTTCTTGCCCCCCTCCCCTCGGGCTCTAATTTGGTGGGCCAGGACTTTTAGTATCTTTATCTCCTAACTATTCCAAAGTTCCTAAGTCAAAGTTTCTGCTTTAGACTTTTCCATCCATACTACCTTTAGAAATAAGCACCTCTGAGGCAAGAACTTACCACTGAAGTCGCAGCACGTGAACAAAAATAGAGATGCCGTCCATGCACACCAAAATGAAAGCGGTTATTATTGCCCAAAGCGGGAAAACTAATATTATTTTCCAACTCCCATTTAGAGTAAGATCAGACAGGGCTAAGTTTCTCATTGTCCAGGACCATACAAAATGCGTCAATACTGTAAAAAAGAATTTTAGTTAATGATTCACAAACACCCCAGATCTAAAAGACATTTGTAACTTGTAAATAAATAAATTATAAAAGTTGTTTTTCAATAATCATATTCATTTTCTCAATAAAAATTATCATCTTGTATAGAAATAAATATATTAATAATATAATTAATTAATTCATTTATATTAAGTTAACAAATTATTGCTCTAACTTAAAAGAAACCTAAATTTCTAAAACAAACTTAACTTTGCAGTTTGCTTTCGGTATTTATAATATTTATTGGTATATTCGATATTATATTTAGAAAGAACAAATAAAATCAGAAATGCAAAGTTATCATGTTTATTATTTACCACAAAGACATAATATAAATAATAATCAATTTAAACAACTTATTTCCAGTAATTTTGTAGTAGTAATAATCCATAAACTTATAATATAAACTATATTATAAGTTTATAGTTGAATCAGTGTTTGTAATAAAATCTATGTTGTTTTGTCCGTTCGCCGCCGTAATATTCTAGCGCGTGCGGTAGTTTCATATTAGTAGCGTCGTCGCCCGCTCGGCCGGCGTCGGCAGTCGCGAGCGACCATTTTGAATTCAGTATTGTTTGGACATCGCGCGGGGAGGCCGCGCCGCATGAAATTGCTCGCGTGAATGGCATGGCGGACGGCCGCCATTTGTCCTGACATATCGGTTTGATTTTAATACGCGGAGAGGTCTCGCGTCTTTTGCTTGTTAACTAGTTTGAGTTATATTTGTGAATTTCCTGTTTGTTAAATAACTATTGAACATTTGTGTTTGTGAAACCTTTTACTTTGACTGTTTCTTGTGAGATGCGAAACGTGGCTGCCTGGGGACGCCGAAATCTGTTGCCGAGTGGAACTGCTAGACGGATCAGGTATTTTTTCTGGGGATTGAGATCTCATGGGGTAGGTTGGGTGATTTAGGGAACAACCCCCTCCTCTTCCGAAGACACTCAAGATTGGATCCGAAGAGCAGAAGATTAAGTTTGGTAAGTGACCCTTGGGTTTGTGGGTGGTTGTAGCTATTAAGTTAGGTTTAATATACAGGGTTCTGTAGTTCCCGTTGTAAACTACAGTGGTAGCAGACTGCGTATAGGTTAGGTTAGGTTAGTCGGACAGACGTAGTGTCGGGTCGAGGTTTTTTACCGGTATTTTTTTTACCCGGTAAATTTTTCGGTACCGAACCCTCCCGCCCTTTCGTCTGCCCGGAATTCTCTGCGCACATTTTCTGGTAGCAGAGCGTAGTTGTTCTGCACATTTTCTGGTAGCAGAGCGTAGTTTATCTACCCTCTATTTGTTCGTTTGTAAAAAATAATTAATTGTTTGTAAAAATTATTAGATTTTTCTTAGTTTGTTTGTATAAGAATATTTGTGACCTTTTTGTATTTGTTTGCGGTTTGTACCGTGCGCTCCGGGTTGTGCCATTCTCATACCTACCGCGGTTTTTCGTGTTGTTGCTTGATTTTGTTCTTTATTTACCTTTTCTATCTTTTCTTATTTGTTTGATTGTTTGTGACTTGACGCGATGGCGAAGGTCTCCAATGCTAAGGCGACACTCGCCAACGAACTGAGATGGTTTGTGACGGCCGGAGAACTCCTGTCCCGGAAGGACAGGGAGGGCGCCACACTGCTAAGAGCGGATCACCTCCACTCACGATTGAGTAGCGCGGAAGCGGCCATGGCGGTGCTTACCGAAGCCGAACTTGCCCCGGAGGTCTATACAGGTCACATGGCGGACATGGACCAGATCCTGAGTCTGCACGATGATATCGCGGAGGCGGCGACCGCAATAAGGGCGAGACAGGCTGGCGGACCAGCCCCTCGCACACCTGTTAGACAGGAAGGACCAGCGGTTACTGGTCGGCTCCCCACCCTTCAGCTGTCCCACTTTGGGGGTAGGATGGAGGAGTGGGTAGCATATAAAAATATGTTTGAGTCCCTGGTCGTAGCACGACAGGATTTGTCGAAGGCCCAGAAGATGGCCTACCTCCTCTCCACTCTTGAGGATGAAGCGCGGTCGCTCATCCAGCACCTCCGGGTGGAGGACGACCAGTACGACACGGCTTGGGAGTTATTGAACTCCCGCTACCAAAACTTACGTTTGTTAGCGGATGCGCACGCCGCACAGTTGATGGCCCTGCCCAAGGTGGCCAACAGGGCACAGTTGCGCCTGCAGTTGCTCACGCCCGTTACAGTGGCCTGTAACGCGCTCCGCACACTGGGGCTGCCGGTGGACCAATGGTCCTTTTTGCTGGTGCACATTGTATTGGGCAAATTACCCAATGACATCCGCTCGCGGTTTGAGCGCGAGAATGCGGAGCGGGACAGCACCACCCTACCAACATTCACTGACTTGGTGAAGTTTTTGGAGTTTGAGGCACGGGCGGCTGAGAATACCATGACGGACTCAGCGCCATCCAGAGCGCCTGAACGTAGGCCCTTGGAACCCTCATGGCGAGGGAAGCCCCAACAGGGACGGCAACCGCCACCGCGTGGAGCTGGTGTGCGGGTTGCACCCACGGCAGCAGTCGCGAGGGACGCGGACTGCCTGCAATGTGGCCGGATGGGCCACAGCCTGCTGCAATGCAGGGACTGGCAGAGACTGCCAGTACAAGATAGGCGCCGCATGGCAAAGCGGCATGAACTTTGCTTTTACTGTTTGGGCAGTCACTATGCACGTGACTGTCCCAGGGCCATACCATGCAGTGCATGCCGTGGGCTGCACCACGTGATGCTCTGCATGAACCGGAACGGGGATGGCCCCCGGTTGTTGAGGCAGGGGTCCCCTATGGGCGGGGGCGCTCCCGCGCGAAGCCCTCCACCATCGGACGGAGGACGCGGCTTCGCTCGTCGCACCCCCCCTCGGGAGGGGGGTCGCGTACCTGCGCGGGTCTTGGCGGACCGGGACCACGCGCCCCAAGGTCATGGCCAGTATGTGGCTGGCCAGGCCCCGGATAGGGCCCCCATGGGCGGGGGCCCTAGATCGGACGTGAGAGTGGGGACACCCCCCTCCACGCGGGTTACCAATACCCAACACATGCAGCCGCAGCGGTTTTCTCCGCCGCTGCACGAGTACCCACGGCTGGAGTACCACCCGCCGTACCATAGGTATGGCAGGGCCGCGGGCTATGCCCCCCCTCAGGTAGGGATGTGCACTCGCCCGCCATACTATCCGGGTCAGTGGCGCGCCCCTGGTTTGGAGCGAGTGGGGAGCCCGTAACTAGCTTGCTCCCTTGCTGGGACAGAGCCGCGGACGGTTCTGCTCCCTACCGCGGTGGTCCGCGTATGGGGTCGTGGGGGGGAAGCCATTAATTTGAGAGCTCTGTTGGACTCAGGGGCTCAAAGCAGTTTGGTTACCACTCGAGTGGCACACCAGTTAGGTTTAGTCGTGGAAGACTCGCCTGTGCCACTTCTTGGAGTTGGTGGCATACAAGTGAAGTGTCTGACGGGCCAGACACTTGTCACCTTTTCTTCGCTGAAGTCCTCCACAATGAGGATCACGACTTCGGCTATGGTAATGGATACCATTGCGGGTTGGCACCCCTCGACAGACATACCGCCGGGTGTGTTGTCTTTGGTTTCGGGTCTGGATTTGGCCGACCCCTTTGTCTTTCATCCCGGCCCAGTGGACTTGCTCCTGGGCTCGGACGTATTGGGTTGGATTTTGTTGGGTACTCAGAAAGCTCTGGGTTCGTCTTCACTGATGGCAGTGTCTACGATTTTTGGTTTTGCCCTGATGGGCCCTGTGTTTGATAATGGCACCGCGGAGGAGCCACCGGTCGTCGCATCAGCGTCCTTGGCCAAGACCATGCAAAGGTTTTGGGAGGTGGAGGAGCCACCTATGAGTTCCAGGATGGATCCGGAATACGCTGAGTGCGAAGCCCTTTTTCGATCGACCACGGAGAGGTTGCCCTCCGGTCGGTTTGTAACTAGGTTACCTTTTGTTGCCTCTCGTCCTAGCCTAGGGCAAAGTAGGGCGCTTGCGGAGAAACGACTGCTGTCCATGGAGCGACGTATGCAGCGTGACCACGTACTTCGCGATAAATATATTGAATTTATGCGCGAGTACGAGGATTTGGGTCACATGTCTCCGGCTCGAGTTGATTGGAGCTCAACTGAGCATTATTTTTTGCCCCACCACGCGGTGGTGAAGGCCTCAACGGGCAAGTTGCGGACTGTCTTTGATGGGTCCGCACCCACTTCGAACGGAGTTTCGTTGAATCTATGTTTGCATTCAGGTCCCAAATTGCATAGGGACATAATTGACATCATCTGGAACTTTAGAAGACATCAAGTGGTTTTTGGCGCGGACATCCGGATGATGTTCCGCCAGACAGTCATACATCCTGAGGACAGGCGATTCCAGTTGATACTCTGGCGTGAGCGCCCTGAGGATCCTGTGACGGTGTATGAACTCAACACAAACACGTATGGTTTGAAATCTAGTCCCTATATCGCCATCAGATCATTGCTTGAATTGGCAGAGCGGGAACGGATCCGCTTTCCCCGTGGGGCTTCCGTGCTGTCACGTGACTTGTATGTCGATGACGTGTGCACCGGAGCCCAAAGTATTGAGGAGGCCCTCCTACTGCGGGATGAATTGATTGAAATATTGAAAACGGGTGGCTACGAGCTACGTAAGTGGTTGTCCAATGAGCCTAGAGTTCTAGAAGGGATCCCGGAGGATCACCAACAGAACCCTCACCTGTTTGAGGATGTGGATGATCCCAACAGGATAGCGGTGCTGGGCATGCAGTACCAGCCGCTAACCGATATTTTCACATTCCAAGTGGACTTGGAAATACCAAAAGTCTGGACTAAGAGAACGGTGTTGTCCGTAATAGCTCGTATGTTTGATCCAAGCGGTTGGATCAGTCCAGTGATATTCTCTGCGAAGTGTCTTCTTCAGAGACTTTGGACTTTGGGCGTCTCGTGGGACGAGCCGCTGTTTGGCTCTCCATTGGATGATTGGCTCGAGTTGTTTTCATCGATTAAGGAAGTCAATCGGATTGCCTTGCCTCGTCGAATATTGCCACCCGGGAAATATCGAGCCAGCCTGCATGGCTTTTGTGACGCGTCGGAGCGAGGCTACGCCGCGTCAGTCTATATGCGGACAGTTGACGCCGATGGCCGGGTCAATGTCTCGCTTTTGTTAGGGAAGAGCAAGGTCGCCCCCATCAGGACTAGGCTGACTATTCCCAAGCTTGAGTTGAGTGGAGCTCACCTTCTCTCTAAATTGTTGCATCACGTTGCCAGTGAGCTGGCGGCCACGGTCGAGATACGAGACATCTTCGCCTGGTCGGATAGCCAGGTCGCGCTTGCATGGTTGCGCGCGGCCCCACATACCTTGGAGGTTTTTGTTGGAAACAGGGTTTCCCAAATTCAAAATATTGGAATTGATATAACATGGAGACATGTGCCGGGAGAGCTTAACCCAGCGGACTGTGCTTCCCGAGGTTGTACGGCACCAGAATTGGTGTCACACCCGCTCTGGTGGGGTCCAGAGTGGCTGATGGGATCAGAAACATCTTGGCCTGTCTGTCAGACAGATGTTACTTCTTTGAGTTTGACTGGGCTTCGTGTACATGCTGTAGTCGCTGAGACGACGTCGGAGCCGGATTGGCTACTTGCTCGGTATAGCAGTTTGGAATAGCTTCTGGGTGTTACCAGTTGGATTAAGCGTTTCATACATAATTGTAGAAACCCACAGGCAAAGCGGTTGGAGCCGATTGCAGGTGCAGAAGAGCGCCGGAGCGCATTGTTGCATTGGGTCCGTGTCGTGCAGACCGGACGGTTTGAGTCAGAGCTTCATATTTTGCGCGACGCACGCGCTAAGTTGAAGGGCGCGGTCGCTCGTTTGAACCCGTACATCGACTCGGATGGGCTTCTTCGGGTTGGAGGCAGGCTCCGGAAGGCGGATCTTCCATATGAGACTCGCCATCCTCTGTTGTTGCCCAAGGGCGGACCCTTGGTGCAGCTTTTGGTGTCTGATCGACACATTCGTAACGCCCATGCTGGGTGCAATGCTTTGCTGGCTATTTTGCAACGCGAATTTTGGATTTTGTCTGCCCGAAGAGCAATCCGTAGTGTTCTGTTTCGATGTATTGCATGTTATAGGTTGAAGGCATCCACGATGCAACCACAGATGGGTGATTTGCCCGCTGATCGAATCCGACCTTCGAGACCGTTTGACGGCGTTGGAACCGATTTTGCCGGTCCCTTTTCGATCAAGGCTTCTCCCTTTCGTAATGCCCGTATTGTGAAGGGCTATTTGTGTGTATTTGTTTGTTTGGCCACCAAGGCTGTCCATTTGGAGGTGGTATCGGCTCTGACTACGGAGGCCTTCGTCGCCGCGTTGGATCGCTTTGTTTCGCGTCGAGGTCTACCTTCCCTTATTAGGTCTGACAATGGCACAAACTATAAAGGAACTGTAAATTATCTTAAGGATGTTTCTGTGTTTATTGATAAAAATTGTACTAGTTTAAGTCAAATTGCTGCCCAAAGGGGAATAACCTGGAAGTTTAGTCCCCCAAGTTGCCCCCATTGGGGAGGGATTTTTGAAGCGGCTGTGAAATCCGCAAAGACCCACCTCCGCCGCATTATCGGAGAAACGGCTCTAACTTTTGAAGAGCTGGCCACAGTGTTTTGTAAAGTTGAGGCGGTCCTCAACTCTCGTCCTCTCTGTCCGCTATCTCCAGATCCAAATGACTTGGAAGCTCTCACCCCTGGTCATTTTTTGGTGGGAGGGCCGTTGAATGCCCTGCCCGAATACCCGTGGAAGGATGAACGCGTATATCGGTTGTCGCGTTTTCAAATGTTGCAGCAAATGAGCCAGGACTTTTGGCGTCGCTGGTCGCTTGAATATTTGCATTTGCTGCAGCAAAGAGTGAAGTGGACAGACAGGACTGAGCCTCCCAGGGAGGGTGATTTAGTATTGTTAAAAGAGGCAAATTTGCCCTCATTGCTTTGGCGACGAGCTCGCATATTACGTTTAATTCTTGGCGGAGATGGCACTCCGCGTGTGGCTGAGGTGTTGGTCGACGGTTCGATTTTGAGGAGAGCTGTGACCTCTCTCGCCCGCCTTCCCGTAGAGTAAGCTAGCGGTCTGCTTCTCAGACCGGGACGGGGGGATGTTTGTAATAAAATCTATGTTGTTTTGTCCGTTCGCCGCCGTAATATTCTAGCGCGTGCGGTAGTTTCATATTAGTAGCGTCGTCGCCCGCTCGGCCGGCGTCGGCAGTCGCGAGCGACCATTTTGAATTCAGTATTGTTTGGACATCGCGCGGGGAGGCCGCGCCGCATGAAATTGCTCGCGTGAATGGCATGGCGGACGGCCGCCATTTGTCCTGACATATCGGTTTGATTTTAATACGCGGAGAGGTCTCGCGTCTTTTGCTTGTTAACTAGTTTGAGTTATATTTGTGAATTTCCTGTTTGTTAAATAACTATTGAACATTTGTGTTTGTGAAACCTTTTACTTTGACTGTTTCTTGTGAGATGCGAAACGTGGCTGCCTGGGGACGCCGAAATCTGTTGCCGAGTGGAACTGCTAGACGGATCAGGTATTTTTTCTGGGGATTGAGATCTCATGGGGTAGGTTGGGTGATTTAGGGAACAACCCCCTCCTCTTCCGAAGACACTCAAGATTGGATCCGAAGAGCAGAAGATTAAGTTTGGTAAGTGACCCTTGGGTTTGTGGGTGGTTGTAGCTATTAAGTTAGGTTTAATATACAGGGTTCTGTAGTTCCCGTTGTAAACTACAGTGGTAGCAGACTGCGTATAGGTTAGGTTAGGTTAGTCGGACAGACGTAGTGTCGGGTCGAGGTTTTTTACCGGTATTTTTTTTACCCGGTAAATTTTTCGGTACCGAACCCTCCCGCCCTTTCGTCTGCCCGGAATTCTCTGCGCACAATCAGTTATTTGAGAAAGAACATAAGTCACATTTTTGACCAAATCGAGTTAATGTTGCCAAAGTGCTATTTATATGTAAATACACCATGTCGTGAAGAAATAACACAAGTAAACATTTCTACGTTGAAATAAAAACTACCAAAAAAAAAACATGTAGTTGAGAAAGAGCATCAGTCCCGGACTTGTGTTATTTCTCAAATACATTGCCTGGCAACATTGTTTGAAAAATTCACTCATTGGCTGTCATTGTCAACCTAATGAAATGGCAACATATTTATATGATTAAATTATCAAAGAAAATTTACAATATGCTGAAAATCTCCACATCTTTACAGATGGATGTGGAGTTCAAAATAAAAACCACACGATGATACGACTTTTTTCAGCCCTGGTTTCATTAGGTCAGTTCAAACATATCCATCAATATTTTCCACTCCGAGGACATTCATTTCTGCCATGCGACAGAGATTTTGCAGTTTTATAAAAAGGAAACTTCAAGAGAACAAATAGATTTTATACTGTCAAAGATGTCGCAGAGTTAATTTTTACTGCTTGTTTATTGGTATTGCCGACTTATAAGGATATGTTTGATTATAAAAATTGGTGGCCCAAATTCTACAAAAAAAAATGCTTTCTATAGAATCTTTGAGTGCAGGAGTTCTTAGAGCCAATAAGATTTCATTGAATATTAGCAAATTTAATTACTTCCACTATTATTTTGAAAATAAAGGTGTTGTGTTAGAGAAAGAATTCATAGGAGGCCTTGTTGCACATCATTTTTCCTTATCAAACACCCAAAGGAACCAGCTAGTTTTACCTACGCAACGGTCATATAAAGGAAAAAGACCTATTAACAAGAAAAAGATAAAAGATTTGGAAAAATAAAAGATTTGGAAAAATTTCAACGTTTCCTACCTCATGAAAATATAATTAAAAATTTTCATCAAATAATATTTAAATGGCCTGTTACTGATAAGGAAGAGGCAGAAGTAGTTAAGGCAAAAAATTAGTAAATAATTAAAATTTTATTAATAAATAAATATTTTTTTTTATAAAAAGTGTTATTATTTTTCATGTAATTGAGAAAGAACATAAGTCCAGGCACCTAACTTATTTTTTTTACATAACAATTAACATATTTAGTCTAAATTTAATGTATTTTACTCAATAAAAATATTTTTTTTAAATCTGCGTTTTTTGTTTTTACTGCTCCTCAATATTTTTTTTTCAGTAGAGAGTTTTTTTTGTTTCCTGAAAAGTCAGGTGGCAGGGACTTATGTTCTTTCTCAAATAACTAATTCAGTTTATGGTCTAATCACTGTTCTGTTCATTCAAGCTGACTTCCACAAAACCTGGAAATCAGATGCCTTGAAATGTCCTGATCAAATGAGACTTGACTTTTTAGAATCCCAGGTTTGCTTGTTGTTGCAAAAGTTTTCCTCACATCCCAAACGTTGGTATTTTTGGGAAAGCTGTAAAAATAATTTGATATGAAAATATGTAATACTAATTTTAAATTACTTATATCGTATTTTTTTTGATACACGACCACGACAAAGCATACGCCCAGTATGTTGCAAAAAATTGTTCCAACGGCCATTTGCATAGAGCAACACGGACTCCGGGCCGCGCGCGGAAGTCCTTGTTGCTCAAAGGTCATTTGACATTCATCAATTTAACAAATTCAAATGTAGCAAAACCTAACTAATAATAATAAATGTGAAAATGAGTTTGTGTTTGTCTGTTTGTGACCTCTTCACGCTTTATCTTCTGAACTAATCTTCCTGAAATTTCGCATATACATAGAAGTAGTGAGAAGGACATGGTACCTACCTTTTACCCTGGGAAAGAGCACTGTTCCCGTGGGAAATTCACGACGGCGAAGCCGCGGCAAAAGCTAATCTATTATAAAAATATACTAGGTGCGCCCTGGGACCTCGCTCCCGCGGGAATTTCGAGATAGAAAGTACCCAACGTATTATTCCCGATATTTTTCTACCCGTGTACCAAAATGCATCGAAATCCGTCCAGTAAATTTTGCGTGATTGAGTAACAAAAATCCTCACAAACTCATCTAAACTTTCGCAAATTATACCTAATATAGTACGGTCATTTAGTCGAAAATACGGGGGTTACCTTATAAGTGAGCTCATACCGTCTGCCCCTTTCTTCAACCAGACACCAGATGCACTGCGGGCTATCATTCCTTCTTGGTTAATATTGGCGCACGCACCAAACGCTTCTCGTCATCATTCTTGATGCGCACAGCGAAGCAATGGAACTCCCTACCTGCGTCTGTGTTCCCGAGCACATTCAACCTGAATCTCTTCAAAACCAGAGTGAATAGGCTGCTTCTGAGTAAGCTCGCTACATCGTAGACCTCATCTGTCCTCAGGTAAGATTGTGGTTAAGAGCAAACCCATCTATAATAAAAAAAATAAAAATAAAGTTTGCCGGTACGTAAGTTTAAAAATGGGTGATATGTATAGATTTAAATGTGCTCTTCTTAATTTCAATTTTGTGACCTTATTTAGGGTTCTGAAGTAAACATTATAGTTTCGTCATATCTGTCCGTCCGTCCATCTGTCTGCGGCTTAGCTTAAAAACTACCAGTACTAGAAAACTGTGATTTGGTATAGATATACTTATTTATTACGCGTATGTTTAGTATGTACTTCTAAGTACTTCTATGTGTATGCAAGAAATTTTAATAAAGTGGCAACTGGAACAACCCCTATATGGCTTTATCACAACGAGTCGGCTGATATTGATGACATGATAGGCTATTCAGCTAAGCGTGGCCTTCGAGTCTCACGACTCTTGGCTCTGTCTACCCCGTAAGGGATAAAGACGTGATATGCATGCATGCATGATTAGGCATATTCTGGAAATTATTTTGAATATAAAGCTAGAGGACAGCCAGTGGCAGCAGGCTGCTTTGCCTATAAGATTTGGTGGTCTGGGTATTATGTCGTGATTGTGACCCAGATTACTCTTGTAAAGGACTAGAATTGCTAGACAAGGTACGAGAAGTGCCGGATATTATATTAAATCTAATAGTTCGTTCATCGTATAGATAGTAGTAGGTATAAATAAAAATTTAGTTAAATGGATGTATACTTACCAATACTTGATGATGACTAATGATTTCGTGGGTGCCTATACCTTTAGTAAATTTTCTTCATCGTTTCCTGCACTCAGTGTTAACTATACCTTCAGATTTTATCATGCTTCAATGTGCTTTATAATTCGGCGTTCGTCGCTAGGCAGACACAAAAACAAACGGTCGCGACCGGGTAAAAATTACCACATCATCTCAAAATGTAAATTATGTATTTTTATTTATTAAAAAAAAGTTATTTAGGTATCTACTTTTTTTGTTTGTTAGCATTACTATATAGTTATAACAAGTTATTTTGCTTTTGAAAGCAAGTATTTATTCTTACTTAAGAGCTTACTTAAGAGGGCGCCCTAGACGAAACTGGAAAAAACGCGAAATTAAATCGCTTTGAGCTCCAGTTTATAATTTTAGTTAAGATTTTATTTAATTATTGAAAATATAGGCATGAAATAAAAAGCAATCGATTAATTTACTAAAACATTAGTTTTGCTATGTAATTTGTAAAAAATAATGTGGCAACCCCATATCATTTTTCACTGATAATTATAATACTGCTTTGTTTTCGGTGTCAAGTAGGTATGTATTTAAAAAAGACAGATTATTTTCCAAAATTCTATTCGTATACAGCTTCTACAGGTTTTTTGCCTACCAACATTGCTACCAACAGTACTTTTAAAATCTGAATTATTAGGTTCTTTCCCGCTAAAATAAGGGTTTAAAAATGGACCGTTTTTTCCAAATTTTCGCGTTAGGCGCCCTCTTAATGATGACTTACACGTGTGACACATTGAAAGTGCCCAAAGTCGAAGGTAGGATGCCATGTGGCTTATTGCAGCAAGTCCGAACTCCATGGTTCGTATGAGGCGGTTTAAGAATAGGCTCACGAAATCGACTCTTTGCTGCCTTTCGTACTCACATATTTGACAGTCTCCATAATCGTCCCTTTTCTAAAAATTAAAAGTCCAATATAAGTATTTGCTAAGCCACCGCAAGCGTCCATATAACTTAAAGACGATATTTCGTCGATTGTATTTATTTCTCATAAACTTATAGCTACTTCTTTCTACTATAAGGTCCTGGTAGCAGATTTGGCAGAAAATGCTGGGACCAGTTAGGAAGGAGGGTGGTGGTTAAGACGATGATAAGGAACACAGAGTTAAAAGAAATACAGATATACTACTATTGTATTCTATTATGCTCCCACTCACATAATCCCAATGGGATCATACAAAACTTTTAAATTCAATTAGTTAAATATTGAGAGCAAAATGAATAAGGGATTTTCCGAGTCGCAAAAAAAAAAATTGTTCTAGATGACTTCATAGATGGCGCTTAAGAAAAGGCGAGTCCGTTCAAAAAGCAAAAACCGGTGAATTTTTGACATTGGATTGACATTTTTTTTTAAATAAAACTCAGTGAAAAAACCATGGAAGTAATAAGTACTTATTACTTCCATGGAAAAAACATCTAAAAAGTATCAATATTGTGATCAGTGCAACTGTCAAAATGTTAGGTGTTTTTTTTCTGCCTCTGTTTGACAAGAAAAAGCGCATCATATAGGTTCAGCCATTAGGCTAGGCGTATGCTGAGACGCAGGCAATGCAGCACAGCACAGTACAGCACAGTGCAGGGCAGGGCAGTTGAGGCAGACATGTGCCCCCTCCGCATGCTGCGACGCAACTGACATTCGCATCCTAGCTAGTACAAGGAATAGACGCTTGACGAACAAAATGAGTTCAGAGTCAGAGTCTGATTATGAAATTAACGAGTTGTTGCTACTTTACAGTTTGTCAAAGCGTAGAAAAAGTATTTGGCAAAGTGAGCTCTACTCATGGGGAATTTGTACTCTCTCTCGAGTTATCTGACATACGATTTAAAAACTACTTTCGCTTAGATAGAACTTAATTTGATTATGTGCACACACAGAGCTTCGTGTGTGCACAACATTATATGTGAAGAAATTCGCAAGGAAGGATGCAATTTTCTACATCCAATTGAGACGAAAGATGTCTCGACGTGCACGCGTCGCACAGAATTCTGTGCCGGCACTACAACAAGACGCAGAGCAGGACAGACACATGTCTGCGTCGCATGTGCCTGCGCCGCAGCGTACGTAGTTCAATGACGTTCCATGCTTTACAAAATCTACTCTGCTCTGCGCTGTGTGGACCTGCGTCGCCTGCATCTCAGCATACGCCTTATTACTACTTTCATAAAACGCTCGTATTCATAAACGCATTATTTATCAATAAATTACCCACAAATAAGTTCTTACATTAATTTTGATACGAGTCATAGTTTCAAAGCGAGTCAAAGTATGGCGCGTCAGAAATGATTGAAAATTTATACCCAGCGAAAAATAACATCATCAGTTCATGCAAATGGTGCAATAAAGTGTTGATCTATCTATTTATCTAATCACAATTTAAATAATACCCAGAAAACTAAGGCTGGATAAAGAATAATAACTTTCTATCACACATATACACCGCAGAATCACCAGTTCCACAGTCGATACTGAAAATTGTCTCATGTATAGCTACGAAAAAGCGAGTCAAAGCTGAATGGAGTTGCTCCACCATGTGTATACATTGTCAGGGGGCCTTGGTTGCTTCAGCAAAACTGTAAAAGATAATGTTGACGATACTAATTTGTTTCAAATAATAAATTTAATCTACTTTCGTTGCTGGTAAAAAATAATATGTATGTAAAACATAATTGTTCCTTCTGAAACAAGATTTATTTTTGCTAAAGTACTGATTTTCAGTAAACTTTGACACACCATAGCTTGGAAACTATAACTCATATCAAAATAAATGTAGGAACTTGTTTGTAGGTAATTTACTGATAAATAATTTGATCATTTCGTCCTAACTTTTGTAGATTTCCTAAGAATTTAGAAAATTTGTAAAAAGGGACACGTTTCAAGGCGGGAAGGGGGACGCCGAAGAAGGGGGTAGGGTTTAATGTATTCATGTATAGGCATAACACAGATACAATAAAGCATGATAAATAATTTTGCCGCGAAATAATCTAAAATAAATAGAGTGTTCTGTTGAGACTTTTTTATACTGATTTTTTTTTTCTTAATTAAGCTGTCAGAAAAATCGCTCATTCTCTACTTTGTTTAACAAATTATTAGAACACGTCAAAAATTTCACAATGAGCGATTTTTCTGACAGCTAATTAAGAAAAAAAAAACAGTATAAAAAAGTCTCAACAGATAGCATTTTATGAAAGCCGAGTCGTAGGTAATAATGGCTGAACCTATATGTTGCGCTTTTTCTTGTCAACCAGAGGCAGAAAAAAAAATCACATAACAGTTTGACAGTTGCACAAATCACAATATAGATACTTTTTAGTTGTTTTTTTACTAAGTTTTATTTTTTTTAATGCCAATCCCGTGAATTTTTTTCTTTTTATATGGAACTTTTTCTCTCGCCTTTACTAAGCGCCATCTATGAAGTCATCTGGAACTATTTCTTTTTTGAATTTGTGTCACAAAAAATCCCAATTTTACCAAATACATAGAACAAATAAAAATAGGAATACATTAAGCCATCGACGACATTAAAAGCATAGACTTAATAATTAAAAAGGAAGTCCGAACTCATATCTGACCCAAAGGTTCCATAAACCCCAGCAGCATTGTCTTGCTGGATGGCTAGAGAAATCCTTGGGATCAGATATGAATAGGCACGACGATATTCATAGTTCACTTTGAACGGCTATATTTTTAAAACTACTAAATCGATAACTCTTTCAAAAAAATACACACCAAGTGACCCTGAATATCCTTAGTTATGTTAATTTGATTAGGTACCAATTTCGACTCGAAAAGAAAAGAGTGATGTTAGAATCTACAAGGCAATCAATAAGGTCATTAGGGTATGAGTATGACTGCACATACGAACCTTGACAGAACATTGGACAAAAAAAGACTATTAAACATCTACTTTTACTAGGTTTTAATTGACAACCTACCGTCCAACAAAAATGTTACGGATTGAATATTACTTACCCTTAAACGTCGCACTGATGATAAATATCTGGTATATAAATATATCGGGGACACTATTAATATAATAGGAAAACATGCTAATGCAATATGGTATAAAATGGCTCTTATCGTCAATCGATTTAAGCATTTATCGACTTCTGCTACCTTAATTGCCTGGCTTGGTATGTATTTGTTGTTCATAATGGCTTTTATTGCAGGTATACTGGCATTCCTCCAGAGTACCATGTCTAAGAACTCTGCTGTCAGCGTGGGCCAAACAAAGCGGTAGTCTAAAAAAAATGTATTAGTCAATCAGAACGTGAAGGTCCTAACCTTCATGCGTTGTACTACTGGCATACTTATTCATACTTAATGTACGTACAGTTGGTGTCTGCTAAAACTGACCCCCTACCTCACTGAATCCTAGGGTATCTTAGGGTCAGGTTCAACTGACTGTACGAGTACTATGCATGTAGGTACTGTGGCGTACAGCGGAGCGTCATGTTCCCCGCTACCCGCATTGAGCTGTGACTCATTATATTGAGATACGTCTCGGTGTGCGGACGGTTGCCCGAGTGCACGGGCTGTTGTCATTCTCAGTTACTGTCAAGTCACTCTGTACCAACTTCTATCCGTTGTCACATGTAAGCAATAGTCAGGAATAGTCAGGATACGGAGGAGCCCCAATTCCCGATCCGGTTAAGCTCCGGGTCGGGTTGTGTTGTGGGGTACTTGCCGTGCGGGGCGGGGCGCGTCACTATGCCGTATAATTATAATATCAGTAACAACGGCACAGGTACATTGTGGACTATCTCGAAAATATTACTCGCATACTCGTATTAGGAGCACACTTAACCGGCTAATGTATATGAAAAGATCTGTAAGGATCAAAGTAAGTGGATACCAACCCATATTATCCATAGTGTCAGCCTACTCAATGGAAAATAGGCGTAATAATAATTATAATATGCATGTAGAATGTAAAGCCTGAGTATAAAAACCCTCGCCATGTTGCGGAAAAGCAATATAAATAATTTCTTCTGCTGGCAACTAATTAAAAAATCCATCTCTCTATTTCTCCTGTCAAAGTTTGTTGTTGTTTACCTACGCTTGATCTTGTGTGCTTTTGCATGTTTTTCTACCTAAAACACCAAAGACTATCCACAGCCGTGAAACAAAAATGATTCACAATGTGTTAAGCATTTGTCGGTGAAAAAAATAATAGGAATTAAAGGCCCCGACATGAGATCATAGAAACTTTGTAAAAAAAGGATAAATGAGAGGAGGATTTAAATCTTTGGTATGCAACATTTGGGTCAAAGCCTCTACTATCAAAAAATATTCAAGAGTTTTTAAAAATTTCATGTATTGCCTATTGGACTCTGTATTATGTTATGGCCTTAAACCGACCATCTCATCTACGTGAATTTTTAAAGAAGCTCTAAAATTAAATAAGGTAACCTAAAAAATTCATAGGTGTGATATCAATCACACCTATTGAATTTATAGGTTTGGGGTCATATGAAAAGCCTCGTCTACGATGGATTGTGGGTCCTCTGTGGAATCAGTAGAAGAACTAAGATGGCGGACATGCAGCACAACAGACAAGATTAGAAATAATTTGACGAGCCCCGTAGTGTAAACTCATTTGCGCAAACAAATGCGTAGGTACTTGCATAAGCAATGGTGGTAGCTATTCTCTCTCTCAGCCTAAAGACGTCCACTGCTGGACAAAGGCCTCCCCCAAGGATTTTATCCGTGGGGGGTTTTGCCGTAATCGCCACGCTTGGCAGGCGGGTTGGCGATCGCAGTGTGATGGCATAGTACGCGGAAAGATGCTGCTGCCCATCCTCCGGTGTTTTTAATCCCTTAGTCGCCTCTTACGACACCCACGGGATGAGATGGGTTGGTGCTATTCTAGGGCCACACCACAGGCCACACAGGTGGTAGCTATACCTCATTAGAAAGCTAACAAAATGTACCTAGATGTTTTTTTTTTATAATCTGCCCAGTTAAATACTAGCGATTTTTTTTTAATAATTTGCTTTTATAAAAGCATTTGTTGCAAAAAGAGATATTTTCGTTGTTTCGTAATCCTTCCTGTTCCGAACTGGTTATGAATTTTTATGATGTTATTATTGATAATAAGTGCTACATTATCACCCTTCATCCTTATACTAACTAATATTATAAATGCGAAAGTGAGTTTGTTTGTTTGTTACCTCTTCACGCTTTATTTACTGAACCAATCTTCTTGAAACTGAGAAGAATATAGGGTACCTCTCATACCGGGAAAAAGGACTGTTCCCGTGGGATATTCACGCGGGCGAAGCCGCGGGCAAAAGCTAGTATTGTATACGTTTACACTAGATATAAATCGAATTAAACTTATTACTTACTATTTCATTTCATTTAGAAAAAAAGAAAAAAAGTTGATAGGGAAAAACAACTTAGATCGGTATCAAAAATTTCGGAAATAGTTCACTTTTGGATGACACATTAAAGGGTAAAATCAATTCAAAATAACAGTACCTATAACCCCCTGAGAGGATATCTAATTACTAGTAACCCTGTCTGTATAGGTATAACACAATAATAATTTTGCTGTTGGTATATCACAAAAGCATTGAACTTAATAATTTTGCTGTTGGTATAACACAAAAGCATTGAAACATAATTAATAATTTTGTAGTTGGTAGAGATCTAGAAGGAATAGATTAACGGTTATTGTGTGCTCTTTTTTCTCGGGCAGTTTGTGTATTGTGATCTAAGATTACAACACTTAGGTAAAAATAGTACTGCTTGAATAGAAGTCGTTGCTCGTAGAAGGTATACCAAATAATTCATTTAAACAATTAATTTAAACAATTCATTTACGATTCATTTAAACAATTCATTTAAACAATTCATTTAAACAATTCATTTAAACAATTCATTTAAACAATTCATTTAAAGAATTCATTTAAACAATTCATTTAAATAATTCATTTAACATTTGGGTATACATATAGGAAGTGCGTGTCGGGTCAATGTCCGAAGGTCCTACTTTACACAAGTTCGGACAGATAACTTATATTACTCCCAGTTTTATATAACTAACGACCTAACCTTAACATTTACCACCGTATTCAATTGGCCCTATAAAGACCCCTCGTAGTTTTTTTTTTTAATATCTCCTATGTACGGACACAGACCAGTTACAGTTTTATTATATGTATTGATTACCTACTCGTTAACGTGTAAAGCCTACATAAGTTAATTTTCTTTTAAAATTCATGGTCATTATTTATATAAAACTGGAGTAAATATAAGTTCATGTGTCTGCATTTGTACAGGGTAGGCGCCTTCGAAACGTATTCGAAACCCTACATTGCGCAGAGTGAGATTTAAAAAAAAAAATTAAAAAAAATGTCGAAGGGTTTTTTAAATATGCCATAGGATAGAGTACACAATAATAATAAAAAATATTCCATATATCTTTAAGCTCTCTGCCTAATTTTGAAAATTTAGGAAAATGGTTATTTTTGAAGTTTAAATAAATACTTATATCGTAGGTAATTCACTCGGAAATCAGATTCATAATGTCAAATTGAATTTATTTGAATGTTTCTTAACTCCATTTTTTATTGTGTTATACTCTCCTACTAAACTTTAACCATGACATGTATGGAAAAATGAACACAAATTAAAAAAAAACCAATTGCGATGAGAAAAACATCCTAAAATTTTAAATTTAATTGCATTATAATATTGAATAGTAGAATATTATTTACAACCATAAAACTTGCCAAAATTTATGGAAATTCTTATTACAATATTATTTTAAACTATTAGCAAAACACAGATTTTTTGCATATTGACACAAATTTTTTTCTAATAGGAAAAAATTATAATCGTACATTAATTCCACTCATATAATATAGGTCTATCTAAAAAACAAAACAGCTTTGAATCATCAAAACTTAAAAGTCAAAAATTGTTGTGTGATAAATGCTAAAAAAAGCAAAATCATATCAGCAAATGAGATTTTATTTTTCATAGGTATCCTTTTGTAGGTACTATTAAAAATGACATTTTATATTATTCTGGTCTGTTCTATTATGTACTATTTTCTTTAAAATCAGTTTAGAAATATTTTTAAACCAACATGTCTTTTTTATTATTTTTAAAATGTTGAGTTGTGGTAGAGAGCTAAATATATCTAAGTAAATAAAAAAATAAACAGTTTAAGAGTATATATTATTAAGCAACTTTTGAGACCCCTTGTGTTAGAATTCTAAGACATTTTTAAAAATCGGTCCACCCTGCTCGTGTCCCGACACGCACTTGACCAATTATTATAATATAACAAGGATAAGTTTGTACTAACCCGCAGCTTTGGTTTTAAAAATGAGCCATTTATAAAAACACATATAGACCAGCCAACCATAAATACACCATAAAAACAACAATCGAGGTATTGTATGACATAGTATGGCATAAAATTTCTTGAAATATCTGTAAATGAATGAAACATATGATTAGTTAGGTATAGAGGGACAACTCTTTAGATGTTGAAATGAGTTATCAACAAGATGGCCGATGAATCAATATTGTAGGTTGAGGACTGTAATTTTACGTTAATTAGGGCGAGGAACCACCCTACATTTGTAATAAATGTCATATATCATGACAAAATTTTGTAGCAAAGATGGGTCAGTACGTGGATAATGCTGATAAAGGATGTTGGAAAGCAGCTATACGGATTTTAAGATACCTTAAAAGAACCAGGGAATATGGTCTTATCTATAAAAAGACAGGTAAGTCTTTAATAGGGTATTCAGATAGCGATTTTGGAAACTGTCATATAGATCGAAAAAGCTTTTCGGGAAATGTTTTTATATTGGCAGGTGCTGCGATTTCTTGGAAATCACAAAAACAAAAGTGCGTTGCTACTTCAACGTGCGAAGCTGAGTATGTTAGCTTAGCTTTAAGCATGAAAGAAGCTATATCACATTTAGGCACATACGTTACACTATCTTTCTTTTCTTACCCACACACACCCATTACACCACACCATTATATTCACACCCATTTGGCTAATTTAAAAAAAAAAAACTTTACTCGAAAAATAAACTTCATGATATGAATATCGATATTCATGATGACATAG